>APFE030876397.1:139386-172465 GCA_000404065.3 Pinus taeda | reverse complement strand
GAACATATCATCGCTGAGGTAGGCATTCCCATACTCAAATTAAAACTGACTTAATTGTTCTGATACAGGAATGATTTTGTAATACATCAAGAGTATAGACATATGTAGACACAGTATGGGTGTAGCCATTTGTTTATGAATAGTCTACTATATAATAAATAACAAAATTCCTCACATCCTAGATGGTAGAAACTAGATCCAGGGTCTTGATTTCTGCTTCCCGAACTAGTACGATTCTATCCATGTGAATGAATGTGTCGAAGTCAAACATGGTAGAAACCACTTGATTACCAGTCAATGATGTGAATTGTTAACAAGTGTGAGAGAAACCACCAGTAATGTCAATGGCTCTCAAAGTACTCATTACAAGCCATGAAATGTGAATAAATGAGCTGATGTTGAACATGTCATAGAATCCTTTGATCGAAGGTCAATGATGCAACCTATCGTCAAAGGCAAGAAACTTGCCATTAGGGCATGCAGATTCCAAGGTACTTACGACTTCTAGATAATGAGCTGAAGTCGATAGAAAGCGATCTGTCGTAGGCAAGCCCACAACACGAAATCATAGATCAAGTTTTGAAGAAACATATTGGCAAGGACTGACTCAGGGATGGTCAAAATGGATGATTGATATTTTGCAAATGAATGGTTTTTTTGAACTGACCTCTTGAACACATAACGACACTGCAGATGGTTTGGTGACAATTGACCCAAAGCTAATACCCAGAAATTGGCTAAAGACTTTCAATATGGTTTGATTAACTGTTAGGCAAAGGATTTCCCAACCCAAGTGAACAAAAAGTGTCGTGTTCAAGAGTGGTTAACTGATTTTCTAAAACACAAAGTGTAACAAACAAGTTCATTTTCTCTCTTTTCCCCCACCATTTCTGGCAAGTACCTCTTTATTTTTGACAAGCTTGAGTAGGATAACATTTTCTTGTTTATAAACTCATCCGTCGGATCAGTCCAACTTAGTTTAAAATTCAAACCCTAAGAAGGAGTGGTTCGTTCCTATTTAAAATTGAACAAGTCCTTTACTGTTAAATTTTAACAAGTCTAGTATAGGAAAAACTCGGTGTTTTTCAATTTTAGGGAGTCAGAAGAAAAACTTAAGAAAAATCCATGGGTGTCCTTTTTCGTAAATTTGTGTCCCTCAAGCCTGAAAAAGTATAAAATAATACTTGAGAGAACCGCTTGACCATTACAATCAACAAGTATTTCTCATAATTAGTGGCCCCAATCTGTAAAAGTAAAAAAGTGATCGGAGACACATTGTTTTATAACCAATATCAAACTTGAAACAACAAAAGTTCGATAATCTTTTCATGTTTATATGGTTAGAAAAGAGTTGTAAGTGGACCACCCTTTTAATTCCGTTTAACGAGTTTAAAAAGGAAAAAAATCGGCAATCTTTTCATATTTTATGAGTCAGAAAAGAGCTTAAAGAGGACTCCAATGTTTCGCTTTTTCGTAAATTTTTGGAAGAATATGAAAAAGTGAGAAAAGTACTCTTTGTTGAAAAATGATCAATTTTCCCCGAAGAATCCAATATTCTACACAAAAACTCAAAACATTACTCATACCTATTTAAGATAAATAAAAACATATCAAAAACTTACCTTTTCAAAGTGAAAAATAAATAAATTAAAAATTCATTTATTCAAAAAATCTTATAAAAAGGGCTTTTGTAAATTCATTTTTACCATTTTATTTCAGAGTGAGAAGTGAGAACTTTTGGGTAAGAAACTTCCTGTGAAGATTGCAAAAAATCCGTCCGTTGGAATCGAAAACCGTCAACTCCAGGTAATCCACATCATCCTTATCTTGCATTTCAACCGTTTACATTTCATTTTTAGGCTTTAATTTTGATTTGTGGAGGAGAAATTGATTTAGGAAATCGCTCGTGGGGGTTTGCAGGTGCAACAGGTAGCCCCTGCGGACCCTGACTTTTTGCTACAAAGAAAAAATTCATGGGTCCGCACCTATTGCTTGCGACGCATGCAAACCTACGCACTGTCTGTAACCAGCAGATGTGGACCCCGTGAAATGGATTTTTAAAAATTCAAATTTCTTTATTTCTTCCCAAAAGTTTTTGAACTAAATTGTTCTAATATGTTGTTTTTGCATTGTAGGACATACAAAATGCTTATTTGGTGGGAACGCGAGCATGAGGATGTGGACCTCGCCGCAATAAATCATCCACCCACATTGGATGCATTGAGAGCATGTGGACTGTTTAAGTTCTAGGCCATACCAAGCATGAGGGCCTAAGTAGACTTTTTGCAATGGCTAGTAGACAGGTGGAATATACAAGACCAGTGTTTCATGATTGGTGGCCACCATCTCGAAATTGAGCTAGAGGAAATATATTTCTTGACTGGTTTTCCCAAGGGAGGCGAATGATTATCTCTTTTCGGGACTAGTCCAGGTGGCCAGTCTGATGCTAGTCTCCGATTAGAGTTTTGAAATGATCAAACAAAGGATAAACGAATCAATATTAAAACTATCGATCGTCTTTAACTCAAGGTTATTACATTCACTGTCACCAGACTATGTGGAAGTGTAGCATTGCATGTAGCTACTGGATCCTAGATGCAGATGGATGTAGACTGTTATCGAGGTACCATATTCAACTGGTATGAGGCTGTGTTGGCAAATGTAAAAGGTCAACTAACCAAAGAACGGACAACTAAAAAACTTTGGATATGGTTTCCTCGTTGTGAGCTTTGGTCTAGAGAGGGTCCCTATGCTAGTCCCACAGCAGCTTTCTGTTTAGGCTGGTCTTCCTCGAGAGCCTAGGATAATGCGTTGGGTTGCTTTGATCGCCCATCACCCTAAGGAGGGTTCAGAGGTTGTTCGATTTCCGCCTAAGTATTTTCGTTGGTTGAGGAACCAACTTTTTATGATTCAGGATTTTCCATATGCCGGGATGGATTATCACGGTGACCCAGACATGATTCTTCCACCAGGAGACTAGTGGGATGATTCAGGTAAACTTTCTAAGTTTTAACTAATTTATGTTTTTTAAATCGTCCAAAACTGACAATAAAAAGTTTTAAATGAAAATGTGGGTCCACAACGACCAGCCGCTCTCCAACCTTATGAGAGGAGACACCCAGTTGCAGTAGTACCAGCCCCATGGGACCAATCTACAGAGATCCTGACCGATTTGGAGAATCATATAGAGCGTTTGACATCAGATATTCTAGAGACTGGCATAGATGATATCCCACTTAGGTTACAGCGATATGTGATTGGGGTCCCCGGACCTTTTAGGAGGTCCTTTGTAGGGTGGCCAAAGCAGTAGTTTCTTATCGTGATCATCACCAGGGATAGGATGATCGCTTTTGTAGACTCACATGACATTTTTGTCTTTTTGTACTATCATTGTGCCGATCATAAGGTGTTTTTCAACCTATGATCGAAGATGATGTATATTTTGACACACTTATTCTATGCTATGATATATCATTATTACCGGCTATCCTGTGTAACATGTTATTGAATGTTTTTAAATTTACTGTTTTGACTATTGCAAATGTCTATTTATCATACGAGAAGCAACTGCATCTTCTAATGTATTTAAATGTCTTGGAATATGTTAATATTCAATGTAATCAAATTCACGTTCCAAGAGATGAACTCTTAAAAATAATCTTAATAACACTAGATTTCTAATGGCATAAACCCTGTTAAGTTGTAATACAACGAGTTCGGAATCTAACCTAACAATCAAACTCTGAATCCCAAATGAGATGGATTCAGATAATAACTCAATCACTACACTATACTCTGCAATGTTATTCGTTGTTTGACCGAGGCTTACCCCATGCATAGATACTAACTCATCAGAGGGTGAATAGATAACCAAAGCTGCAGAAGAAATGTTCCATGTACTACGACAAGCACCATCAGCAAAACCAATGTATGTTTGAAGAGACGTCAACATCTGCAATATCAAGAGTAAAATCAAGATAAGCAGGAACAATGATAAAAGTACTCTCTAAACTAGGCACACTTTTCTAATCTAAAACACATCGGATATAAAGAAACTAATCTAACAAAAATCTCTACACCGAAATTTAAGCATAATATCTCTTTAGGTAAAGCCCATTTCTGGGTTTACCTAAAGAGACACCATCAAAATATACCAATTCACAGGCCCCTTTTGCCGCCTTTCGCTTAACAGTATAAGGAACATGCCACATAGGTACAAATTTTCCATCCCCTAGCTTATCGTTTGCTTGATCATATAGTAAAACTAGGTCTCCTTCTGAAAAATTACGAGGTGTAACATTTCGATCATATTGAGCTTTTATTCGTTTCACATGAGTTTCTATTGCTAATGCAGTAATGCATCAATTCTCATCTTGTTGAGCTAAGTACAAAAACCGTTTTTCCTCTTCAGAAGTGGCTGGGAGTAATTCTATGGCTAATTGCAATGACGAGATTTCACATTCAATGGGTAACACTACTTCCAAATCGTAGACCAATTGAAAAGGAGTGAAACCAGTTGATGTTTTCACTGAGGTTAGATATGCCCAAAGTGCTGGAAATAACATGTTATGCCAATTCGACCTATGAATACCAATGATTCATTGGATCATAGTGACTAAAATTTTATTGATAGCTTCAACCAGACTATTAGCCTACGGGTAATATGGAGTAGAACTATCATGACGCAGGCCAAGTTGATCTGTCAATTCAATCATCATGATGTTTTGAAAATGACTTCCATGATCAGTAATAATAGCTTGAGGAACACTGAATCTATCAATTATATGATTGAATACAAAAGTTGCAGTAGTTTTGCCATCTACCAAAAATGTAGGCATTGCCTCAGCCCACTTAGTAAAATAATCTACCGCTAGGATGACATATGCATGCCCCCTGGCCAAGTGAGGGCTACATGTAATAAAGTCAATACTCCACTTTGCGAAAGGACTAACAGCAATTATAGGGTGGAGAGGAGCGGGTGGAACACGCATCTTACAATCAAAATTTTGACAATTGTGGCATTTACGGACTGCATAGATACAATCTTTGAATAAGGATGGCCAGAAATAACTAGCGCACAATATCTTTTGGGTTGTGGCATACCCAGACATATGATCGCCACATGCTCTAGAGTGACAGTCATTGAGAACCTTTTCAGCTTCTTCATGAGTTAGACAACGTCAAAAAACAGAATCCGCCCTACAACGATAGATTGTATCACCAATAATATTGTATTGTTGGGATTGGAAACATATTTTCCGTCACTGAGATCGTGAGATTTCAGGCCGAAAATATTGGGTTTGGAGATAAACAATAATATCTCCATACCATGGATCAAGAGTATTGATAAGAAACAAGGATTTGTCCGCAATGGGCTCTTCTGCCACAATTTCAGTATCAGTACGTGGGAAATCACACATCAGTTCCGCAAAAACCAAAGATTTCTTTCCCTTGGATTTTTCAAATTCCAAGTCAAATTCCTGTAGGATAACTATCCATTTGGAATACTTACCCCCTAGCAATTGTTTGGTCAAAATATACATCATAGAGTTATATTCAGAAATTACCATGGTTTTGCGTAACAAGATGTAGTGACGAAATCTTTGGACAGCTTGAACAACTGCCAAGGCCAATTTCTCCACATGCGAATATTTAAGCTCAGTCAGATTTAGAGTTTGACTAACATAGTAAATCACATGTTCGTTGTTGAATTCATCTTCCTAAACTAAAACCATCCCAATGGTGGAATGAGAAGCGGCGAGGTACAAAAATTAATCATGGTTGTAATTGGGAGGATGCAGTAATGGTGCATGGGTCAATGCGTGTTTAAGTGCATCAAAAGATTTGTCAGCTATCTCATCCCAAAAGAATGGAGTATTCTGTTTCAACAACCGAGTAAAACCTTTCATTATCTCGGCATAGTTAGGAATGAAACGACGTAAAGAGTTTGCTTTCCCTTGCAAACTTTGGAGTTGGCAAAGAGTCGAAGGAGGAGGTAATTTGACAATAGCTTCAACCTTCGAGGGATCGACACGAATGCCAACTTTTGAAATGAAAATCCCAGTAAACGACCCGTTTCTACACAAAATACACATTTGTCTGGATTCAGCCTAATTCGATAATGCGAGTGAGATGATCAGCTCTACATAATGAATGGGCAGGTAAATCATCGAGATAAGGCTACACAATGTGTTTGATGTCATGAAATGTGTAAGACATAGCCCTTTGAAAAGTTGCTCCAGTGTTCTTCAATCCAAAAGGTAATTTGCAATAAGCAAATGTCCCCCATGGACAAATGAAAGTTGTTTTAGGTTGATCAGTAGGGAGTATGTTGATTTGATTGTAATAGAAAAATGTATCCACAAAGGAGAACAGTCACTGCCGACACAATCATCAATAATCTGATCGATATAAGGGGTTGGATAATTGTCTTTAGGACAAGATCGATTAATATCCCTATAATCAATACATATTCTTATCGTTCCTTTCTTTTTGTTAACAGGAACAATATTCGATACCCAATCTGTTAAAGGAATTGGATAAATGAAACCTACATGAAGTAATTTCTCAACTTCAGCTTTAAAAGCAGCAGCTTTTCTCGGATGTATCTGACGCAAACATTGTTGGACAGGTTTAGCATCCGGGTAAGTTTTAATTTCATGGACAACAATTGATGGATTGATTCCTAGCATTCCTTCATATGAACAGGCAAACACGTCGCGGAATTCTTGAAATAGGGCTTTATAAGTTTGGATTTCATTGTCTGTACAAGAAGCACCTATATGAATGTTTTCAATAATTCTGGATTTAACTAAAATGTCAATAGGAACCGTTCGAGAGATATTTCCCAAATTTAACTCAGAATCAGGATGTTGCAATGGATTTTGTGTTTCTTTAACATAGTCAGTAGTAAAAATAGATGAAAAATCATTTTCAAAATGATCAAGCTCAGGTAAAAAAGAAGATTGATGATGAAGATCTTCCCATGGTAAATCATCAACAAACAAAAGTTTGTGAATATTCTCATCAGTATGAATAGGATCAGAAAATGTTGTTGAATCTGAGGTTGATATCGAAAGTGATTCCCCATGGACCACATTCATTATATCAGTTTCGATTGAACAAGAGTCAGAAAATGACTATACAACCTGATATGCAATTTCAAAGGGACTCAAAGGCATCGCGCCATTAAATGAATCCACCTCAGAATTGGAAGGTACGATCCAAGGATCATTAAAACTAATAGTGTTCGATGAAATCATATGAATAGTTGCAATAGAAGGTGATACGTTAGGAGGAGGGAAGGAAAAAGTTCCTAGTAAACCAGAATCTTTAATCAAACCTACCCCAACATCCTTGTAAGGGATAATTGTTTTATCGACATGCTGAATACTATCTGAAGAGGCTGGGTCGGATGAAAAATAAGTCAACTGGTCTATCATAATGATCTTTCTGTTATGAGGAAACTTGATAACCCGAAAGACCGACGAAACAATAGTAGTCATAATGTAAGACCAACTGGGACCCAAGAGAAGGTTGTAATCTAGAGGGGCATCAACCACTTCCACATCTAGATTTACAGTTTTGCCTTCGACCCTATAGATAAATCCTGCAAAATGCCAAAAGGATGGAACCCTCAGCCATCAAAAGCCTTTAGAATTTTCGGAGACTGATTGAGTGTGGGAGAACCAAGCGATCTCCAACACTGGATCGACATAATACACGTAGAAGCTATGTCATCAATCACAGTCTGAAAGCAAGGTATGTTTTTTACTAACACTATAATCTGGAAAGCCATTTGATGAGGTAGGTGGGGTGTACTATTCTCTAAATCAAATATTATTAGGTTCGAATCCTGAATATCAACAGCTCCTATAGCAGACAATTGTAATTTACGCTTTTCTAGGCATGATTTCATCACCTCCAAAGCCGACATTGCTGAAGGGGGAATAGCTAAGTCTTCAGCAACGTTATAATTCTGAGCAGCTCTCACATGTGGATTGAAAGCTAATTTCTGAAATATACCTTTAGCAGGCGGTTTGATTACTAAGTCAGGGTTAGGTTTCTCGATTTGTAGTGGATCAGAACCAGGAGGAGTTGTAGTTGATGGGTTTGAATTAGAAGATTCTGCTTCTTTACCACCAACAAGATTTTTACTACCATAATCTTGTGATCACGTCGCAATCCTGACATGAGACATCATCATGATGGGTTCTTGTGAGGCATTTAAGGAAGAACCGATCATCTTACTATCTTCATTCAGAAAAGGATCCTTCAAGACAGTAGGCATTTGAGAACATTTGACGATTTTCGAAACCTCTGCTCGATGTGGGCAGTCTTCGGTAAAATGATCCTCATCGCAAATGAGACAAGGATAGCGAGGTTTACATTTCTCGTCAATAGATTCATTTTTATCTATTTTCACTTTTGAGTTTTGTTTGTTTTTCTTCTTCCCTTTCTTTTTACCACCAGATTTTGATTTGGCCGTAGATGATTTTACGACATGGATATCGGTAAGAATTTCAGTGGAAGAGTCTCCTCTCGAGGAATCTAGTAAAGTTATAATAGGAGAAGAATTCTTTAAAGATTTCTTCTTGCTTTTAGTACTAAGTGAACCAAACATACCATCAGCGGCATGAGACCTTGAAGGAGCTACAGTTATTTGACTTTGTTTCGGAAGATCGAGGATTTTTTCATGTAAAGTACCTGACTATGTATAGACGAGGTCAAGGTACTAAGCCCGAGCAATGACTTGCTCTTCAGTAACAAATCCTACCTTAGCTACATCTTTAGTGACTTTAGGTAATAATGATTTTACGGACCATTCCGCTAAAATTTGATTCGAAATAAAAACTTTCACTAAACGCCTTCTACATCACCATTCATGAATATGATCATAAATATATGTGGACGTGGATTTTTTTAGTGAAGTTAACAATTTCGTGCCATTGTTGTATCTGACATGCAACTAAAAATGAGTTAAGAAAGAAGTGGCTAACTGACTAAAATTATAAAAAGAGCCTCGTGGTAACTCAATGTACCATTTGGCAGCAAGACCAATAAGATTTCATTGAAAAAGACGTAAGCGAATTGAATCATCAATGATGGAATTAGAGGCACACCAGAGGTGATAAGTCATCACATGATTTGATAGATCCTCTTCTGACTTACCCTCGAACTTTGAGATATCATTGGGCAACTTATTAGGCATTGGCGGCCAATACGGAAGATAGTAAATCTGATCATTTGTGAGGCATGACAAATCAGGTAAATCCAAAGTTGCAATAAATGCTAACTAACAGTTAGGGTCGTGAAAACCTTAGGTAACAAGACCAGCCCCAAGAGGAGGATATCCAGGATAACCTGGAATTGGATTTGCATTAGGAATATTATAACCTCCTGGGAAACCAAGATTAACCGGACCAAACTGGCGTTGTTGAGGTTGTTGATAAGTATAGCCAAGGTACGATTGATACTAATAAACTGGGTTTTGTACAGTAGGACCGAATTGGTACTGTCCTTGGTACATTTGATAAGTTAATTGTGGTTGACTTGTGACAACCATACTTGGACCAGCTTGTCCTGCAGGCATCTAGACCGAAGTTTGAACTGTAGTTCCTGGCTATGGTAAAGAGGCTTGAGGAGTTTGCACTGATGAAGGAACAGTAGAAATCGGAGCTATCCATAATCCAGAAACAGGTGTGGTAGGTTGAACAGAAGCTGCAGTAGTTGTAGCAGTAGTTTTAGGCAGAGTTCGAGGTGAACTAGGCCCAGGTTGTTGAACTAAACTAGGTGCAAAGGTTTGAACAGTAGGCTGGACAGGTTGCTGGGTTGGACAAGAAACCAAAGGTTGTCCAGGTTTACTTGATAACTGCACATTAGGTTTTATAGTTTGTTGTGTTTGAGATGGATCCCACACCATATTCATTCCGGGGTATGGACCCATAAAAGGTTGTGAAAACGTAGGGCTCATAATTAAGCAGCACATTTCTAGCTCCTTGTACAAATGGTTGACCAGAGGGTGGTTGGACACTTTGAGTTGGGTACTGACCTTGAGGTTGATAACCCTGAGGCACGTACTAAAACTGGGGTTGACCTTGAGGTATGTATTGAAACTGGGGTTGACCTTGAGGTATGTACTAAGTCTGGGGTTGACCTTGAGGTATGTACTGTCCTTGAGGTTGCCCCCTAGGTGGTAACTAACTACTTTGAGGTTGCCCCCCAGGTGATAATTGACTACCTTGAGGATGCCCCCTAGGTGGTAACTGACTACCTTGAGGTTTCCCTCTAGGCGGTAACTGACTACCTTGAGGTTGCCCCCCAGGAAGTAATTGACTACCTTGAGGTTGTGGATTTGGAATACTACCAAACATCATAAGGATTTCTTCTGTGCTCAACGTCTGAGTTCCATTATTACCAGTTGATAACTCATGTCCGATTAGTTGAGGAGATGCTCCTGAAAAACTACCAGTGAGTGACTAGTACCCCGAAGGAACAGAAGGATCGGCATATAAAAGTGTTTCCGGTGTTTGGGAAAACATAGATGACTATCTCGACATATTCAACAGAGGATAATGACCTTTGGGTGTTGGATGAAAAGGAATTCGAGGTGGTGAAAAATTAAGACCCAGGTTTTCTAAAAAATTTGTCAATGATACGTACCAAGCATCACTCCTAAAAAGATTGTAGAAAATTGATTCACGCTCCCTAATTTCTAAAGTTGGTTGATTTTCGGGAAGAATTACATCTTCGTCTGGACTGACAAGTTCTTCATTAGAAATGAGGCCAGAAGGAAGATTTTGGGTAATGATATTTCCTACCCTGGGTGAACCAGGACCACTAGAAGTTGGAGAAGCAAATCCTGAAGATGGAGTAGCAGTCGGTTCAGTTTCAGGCTCAGAAATTTCAAGTTCTTCAGCTAATTCACTGGTAGGAGAAATACTACCAGTAACTTCGGAAAGTGAAATTAGCTCAAAAATATACTCTGTTGTTTGTACTTCATAATTAGGATGAATAATTAAAGATGACTCTCTGAATTCTGGTGACCCAACTCTACTGTCACTAGGTGATACAAGAGCTCGTAGCCCTTCAAGTTGGCTTGTTGTATACTCATGAGGTTGCCTCGAAGTCTATGAGATTGTCTCGGTAATTCAGCCACGATTAAACATTTAATTACTCACACACAAACAAAGAAAATTTCAATAAAACCACCTAAAGTCTCTAAAGAAACAAACAACTGAATCACATGCCTAAAAAATCTAAGAGTTCAAACCACACACAAACAGTAACTTCCCATACTAAAAACACTAGTTGGTGATGAAATCCAACGTTGTAGAATTTTAATACAGAAAGGGAAGTTGGAACAGTTACCCCGACAACCTGCTTAATGAAACAGACTGGCACAAGTTTCTTCACAAAACCATCTCCAGTGAAGAGAACCCCCCGGAGATTCCAAGTGAGTCTAGTCAACATCTGCTCCAGGTACAGTGAGACCTGCCCTTCACCGTCACCTTAGGAAATAATCTTAAGTTTATGGACACTAAGGTTACCAACAACAACAAATACAATTGGGGGAACAGTCTACGATCCGATCTATGCGCAAGGGTAGAGTTACAAAGCTCAATCCCCTTGAAGGCTCCTCGACATGATCAATCTGAGGTTTACAAACAAGTGGCCCCAGGCTCCTCGACAATGATTAATCCGAGGTTTACCATTTATAATACGTGCAAATCTTCTATCTTTCCTAATGAAACAGACTTGATTGTCTCAAAGGTTCGGACATGATCTCGTGATTGACTCCTTGAAGAGAAGCTTCCCAGAATGTATCAATTACAATTGGATTTGTTTTCTACCGCAAGATATAGCTACTTGTTTGTTTTAACTATCTTGGAGAGTTAATTACTCCCTACTCCAAGATACTAGCCTAAGCTATATTGGTGATAAGAGCCCTAGAAATAAAAAAGATTACTAGATCAATTTTAATTAAGCATTATTTTTATGGGTTGTTCTTTAAGTAAATAGGTATGAAACTTTGATGGTGTGAAGAATCGACTCCAAAAACACTAAAAAAAATGCACCTAAAATGATAAACAAATCGTTTTTCTTTCAATGAATTTTTAGCTAAAAGAAAGAGTTCGAGAATGCAATTCTTTGAGAAACAAAACTTTCTTTCAACATGTAAATGAAAAGAAAATCTTTTTGTCTTTTTCAATAAGAACTCAAAACGAGACTACTAATTATGCTCACAATAAATTCCTTTCCTTTTTCAAGACTCGAAACTACAAAAACAATTTCTTCAAAAGAGAACTACAATTTCTAAAAAACACTCAAAACTACAAAACTAATATTAAGGGCTAAAAACTTCTAAAAACCTAAATGAATAAAAGCTTGAATTCTTTTTTTAGGACATTTTACTTAGTTGTTCAGTAAACTAAGGATTCATTCGTTCAGAATAACAAATCAATCAAAAACATCCAGATATGTTTTCTTTTATAAAAATGAAATTCAAAACTTATAACCAAGTTCATTCAAATATTTGCAAAGAGAAAACTAAATGTATTTCTCACAAAGGACATATTTCACAACCCCGTCAGACTCATCAAGAAGACAAAAAGACACAAGGGTAATCTAAGGTTTCTCAGGCTTCTAATCTTTGAGTCACTACAGAGACCAAGTGAAAACCACTCCCGTCATGCAAACTTCTAGAAAATCATCTAAAATAAAAATACCAATGGAACTCACTCACAAGAGATTTTTGACAGAACACATGCAGATCTAGGTAGACACTAAAAGTCGTAAATGAAACCTAAACTTAACTGGAAGAAAATATTTTAGGTTTTTTTTTTTAATTTACAGGGTCCGTAGGTTTCCAGAAGAACCAAATGTGGTACCGCTCTGTGTAATAAAGGATGAGTGCGAAGATGCCCGCACTATCTGTAAAGAGAAAGTGCGGTCCCCAAAAACTTCGAAAAAACAAAAAATAGTCCAGATTCTAAAAACTACCCAATCTAACACACATCAAGCAAAAACCATAAATGAGAACAAGTTTCTCAAGTCAAAGACAAAGGAAAACCAAAACTCAAATTCAGTTCCCCAGCGAAGTCGCCAATTTGTTGGCCGAATAAATTGATCTTGCGAACAAGACTGATCTCCTTAGTATCAGAAGATAGTCTAGCAACAAGCAGACAAAAAAATCTATCTTTCTCTAAACATATGTGATTCATTAATAAAAACTATATAGGTGTTAAGACCCTACCTTAAGTCCAATGCTAGTTTGTAGCAGCCATCCTTCAACTGTCCGAAAGAGTTTCCTTTTGAGAACCTTAAATCACAAACAAGCAAACATCAAATAGCACCTACCTAGCTAATATCATGAATCATGTCCATTATGGTGATCAAGGAATCCATAAAATAAACCATAAAACAACAACTTATTTAGAAAAACAAACTTATTTGTATTAACTTTGAAGTAGAAGAACTTTACAACCTTTTCAGCCTTGATGTTGAACAAGCTCTTCCTGGGGTCTGAAATAGGAATTTCCTTTACTTTGACAAGCCTTTCACTCTTCCAAATGAAATCTTAGAGGTATGTAATCTCTCCTCATAAAAGCTCAACTAAGAAGACAAAGTTCCAGCAGTGTTTCACCTCAAAAATATTCAGCTTTCAACCTCCCAAGTAACCATCCCAATGCTTCATTTTATAGTGTAGAGGAAGGAGGTTACAGGTCCACTTATGAAGGGATAGAGTCCTCCTTCAAAGGGATAAGCTCCTCACATCAAGGGGTTAGCTTCTTAAGGTGTGGGATGCATGAACCTTAAGGGAGCGAACTTGCCACCTCAAGATTCCTTCCAGAAGCTTCTAGAAATGACTCAAAGTGAGTTTTTATGAATATACTTGCGCCTTTTTAACTTTTACAGGCGTCCGCACCCATAACACATAGACAGAGCAGTTAGGTGCATAGGAGCCATGACTATTAGGTGTGGGACCGTACGTAATGCAAAGAGAAAGTGCGGAACCATAGTTTTAGAGACTTTTGAGGGCTTTCTCTTATTTTCAAGGCTTGATATGAGGAACTGAGGCTTAAGACTTGCAAAGGAGGAAAATATGAGTGGTAATGGACTCACACAGATTGCAGAATGTCAAGGTGACAATTTTTGTGCAACACCTCCACCTAGCAAGCATGCATATAAGCAGCATGCACTATTTGCAAGCAATGTACTGGCAATTATAGAGGTTCATGAGTTAGGCTAGTTCTATATGGCGATGGGGCTCCACTCCAAAGGGAATCATTGCACTCAAAGGAGATTTGACGGCATGACAGTTATGGAGGAAATAGGGAATGTAATTTTGGAATTTGGTTTGCAAGAATGTTGGATGATGGGAACATGGACCTTTCCCAAAAATCATATCACTCAGCATATCCACATCCCTTAGATTTTATGGATTGGTTTACATTAGTACTATAAATCAGTTTCCCTTGGACAAATTTTTTTAAATGTAATTGTAAGTTCCAGGCTTTGGATGTTAAATGGACTAGAGGTTCCGAGTCTCTCTTTTCTCCTCTGGTCTCTTTTGGGTCTCCTTCTAGTCTCTTCATGATATTATTTGTTTCACTCTGGTTCAGTTTAGGCCCTCTTGAAGTTTCAAGCTTTTAGATTACTAACTCTGTGAGTCTGTGTGTCTTAATGGTTGTTTTTGTTCTCCTTGGAGCCTAGTCAAAAATAAGTCATTCTCTCTGTTATCCAAGCTTCACAATAGTGATCAAAGGCTTTGAATTTTCCCCAAGAATTCCTCTGGTGGTTTCCTACCAATTTTGGCACTACTTTCATGGAAAGTTTTTGTAGGCTCTCTTTCTGATTTTGACTTTGATCTACTTTGTATTCTCCTATGGATCTTATGGATGTGATTTTGGTTGAATCCCTATGCTCTCAATTCCTTCATACTTTATTTATCTTCACTCTCTAGTTATCTCATCCTCAATCAAAAGATGATTTTGCTTTTGGCCCTGTGGTGGGTAGTCTTTGGGTCTGGGCTAAACTAGGTCCTTGTCTCTTTGCTAGTGGAATACCATGCCTAGAGTAAGAGGGTCTCACAGTAGAAGAGGTCATAAAAATAGTAATGACCCATCAACCTCCTAGGCACAAACAATAATGGAGTACTTGGCACAAGTCTATTACAATAATATCCCACCAACAATCCAAAGGAAAATTGAGAATGTTGAGAGGGAAGCCGGAATTGAACATAGATTTATTGCCACTAAAAAGCTCCTAGAGAAAATTGGCAATTGGATTCTAGACGAAGGAAGCACAAGATTGAGGCACACCAGATACATGACAAAGGTGGATATTTACTAACAACTCAAAATCATAATGGGCAAGGTGTAGGTGGAGCAATCAAAGGAGCAACAGGAGATTCTACTATGCCTAGATGAGGCTCGAAAAAAATTGAAAAGTTGGATATCAAGATGAAAACAATGGCAAGAAAACTTGCTAATTGGGAATTCACAGAATCAAATGACGATACAGACCCACCTGTTATAATCCATGGAATTCCCCTCTTGTGAGTTTCTCTTTACAACAACAGTGTTGAAAATATTAGTGAGAAAAGGGTTCCTTGATTTGTGCCTTAATCATAGGAACCAGAACAAGTTCCTTCTTGTGCATGACTCGAGTTCCTAAAAATTAGGAGATTCCCTATAAATTAGGACAAGTTCCTATAATTTAGGAATCAGTCCCTAAACATTAAGATCAGTTAAGTGGTCGTTCACTGATGTGTTGAAACTGAAGGTCAAGTTTTTGATTTTATAGTGTGAGTTATTGAGGAAAAACACATGTGATTGAGTTTTGGGTGGTTGGCTTGAAATAGGATGAGTTGCATGAGTAATTAACCCATGCTAACTCAATAAATCACAAAAGCATCCTTTAATTATAAAACTCACTAATTTTAACCATTCGAATTGCCATTAAAAGAAGGAAGGAAGTCACAAGTTTAATCATTGGTTTGGTGAGCACGAGTTGGTGAGACCAAGAAATAGGAAGAAAATTTTTGTGCATGGAGCTTGTGAGAGGAAGAGTGTGCAAGAGAAGCTTATGCACAGGTTGGTAGAGGGTGACAGATATCAATAGTCTTGCAAGGGATTCGAGCTTAGATCAAGTAGGAAATACAAGTGTCTTTCAGATTGAAACAATTATATTATGTAAGGGATCAATTGCTCAATTTTTTCTATCAATAAAATTCTCATCAAGCAGAGGGTTTTTCCCAGTTGGGTTCCCTAGTAAAAAGAATGTCTTGAATTGTGTGACTGTGTTTTATTTTTGTTCCTAATTCTACTGCAAATTGACTAGAGAAATTTTGTGTTTGTAAGAAAAAAAGACTTTTTTTAGATTGTTCTTATCAATAGATCAGAATTTCATGGAAATTTGACATGGTATCAAAGCTCTTGGAATAGATTTAAGATCATCATAAGTGCATCACATAAGGAAAAGGAGGTTTGTGGCAGCCGAGTCCCTTAGGTGTTGGTCTAAAGTGAAAGGAGGTCGAGATAGTGTTTCTTCTTATGTTTCAAGGCAAAACATATTGGGAAGGTGGTGGTTGTGTGACAAGGTTGAAGTCTGAAAGGTTTTCTATGCAGGATTAGTGGGCATAATGTATTCAGAACGGACCACAATAACTTTGTCTCTTGGAGATAGACCGAGCCCTAGTAACAGAGATTTGGGAGGGATGTAAGGCCTCAAAATAAGTTTCTATAGGTGTCGAGTAGAACCCAAGCACAACTCAAGTGGAAAGGGTGTTAGAAGAAGGCTCAGCGCAGGTGTTGAAGGCAATATAAGTCTAAGAGGAGTATTTTAACAGCCACTACAGTAGCCCTAACGAAGGCCAAAGGTTTCTAACACTTGTACAAGCAAAGGTGCATAAGAATTGAGAAATAATTTGATCCTTCAGGTATGATATTCCTCCTTTCAAGTATCGTGTTGATGCTAGGTTGGTAGAGGTCATGTTTGGACAGAAGTGGGCAACTCGCGCAGAAGTTTTTCTTTTCTTTTTCAACAAACCTCTTGTACATGCTTTTTATTTTTTCAATGGAGCTTATATACAGGTTGGAGCACTAGGGTTGACAAAAGAATCCCTAAGTTCAATCCTTGTGAAGGACTACAATACTGTTAGGAGAGGCAAAATTATTTGAGCCCTAAGTACAACTTCTTGTGAAGGACTACAAGACTGTTAGTGGGCACATTTTTTAGAGAGCTCTTACGGGAAGAAGTATGGCTTACCAAGGGTTGAGAGTAGATCACTATCTAGAAGGAGCATTGAAATTCATAGCTTGAAAAGGGAGGATCACGATAGTACTAGGAGATAACAGGGTGGGAGATTAGATCAAGAAGGCGATAGCACCACCTCAATACCCCTAGCAATTGGCCCAACATAATAAGAATGATATCAAGGCAAAGAGGATCATTCTAGAAGCAGTCAAAGATAAAATAGGTCCTCATATCCATGAGAAGAAGACATCATATGAGATGTACAATACAATCCTGAAGTTGTATCAAAGTACCAATGATTCCAAGAATCTTGCGCTTAAGGAGAAGTTAAGGAGTATCCAGATGAGCAAAGATGAACCCATCGTCCCATATTTGTCAAGGTTCACTTTAGTATGAAATGAACTAGGTGGGGTGGGCAAGGTTGTATTTCATCATGATCTTGTGATTTTTTCCTTACTTGGACTTCACAAGCCGTCGAAAGGGTTCCAAGATGTTGTTACTGGGAGAGAGAACTTCCCAAAGAGAGAAAGGTTTTGGATTGACTGCATATAGGAAGAGATCTAAAGAGGAACCATATAAGAGAGAGCGGTTATGATAGAGGATGAGGAGAACTGTGCCCTTGTAGGAAAGGGTAGCAAGGCTAATGGAATGAAGGGCCAAGGAGAGGCTAGGTCCAATGAGAAGGGAAATAAGAAGGATCTAAGTAAGATCAAGTGCTTACATTGTCATAAGTTTGGACATTATGCTTCTAAGTGTCCTGGTATGAAGAAGAGGGTCGAGAAGGATCATCTTGTTGCATCAGAGGAGGTAGATGAATTTTCTACCCAATTTGAGAAGGATTTATTAGTGATGGCTTGCATTGAAAGCTCAACAGATAACATTATGTGGCAAGAGCTTCCTTCCACATGATCGGGAATAGGAAGAGTTTTAGCCACCCGAAGGAGAAGGAAATATAGGTTCAAATTGAGCTAGGAGATGATGGTCAGTATGCAGCAAGAGGAGTTGGTATTGTCAGCTTTTAGAGGGAGCTAGGTAATTCCCTTCACCTCAGAGATGTTCTTTATGTTCTAGGACTGAAGCAAAATTTTGTTTTGGTAGCCACCCTTAAGGATAAGCGATATGATGTCATATTCAGTAGAGGTAAGGCGTAGCTCCAACACTTAACTTTTGGATGTAAGAAGCAGATAAGTTTGAGGGTGAAGAATCTCTACAAGCAGGTAGAGACAGGTGCATCCCTGAGTAGCAAGGCAGGTAATGCACAGAGTAGAGAAGTGATGGTTGAGCTAGAGCAGGATGGAGCTCTCATGATGGAGCCTCAGCCAATATCTTAGTTTCAGTCTAAGCTAGTTGGAAGTTGGGTTGACTAGCAAGATGATGATGATGAGGACCATAGCCTAGGGTGAGTAGAGGCAGTCACTCAGTCAGAGTCCTTGATTTGTGTCATAATCATAAGAGCCATAACAACTTCCTTCTTGTACATGACCCAAGTTCCTAAAAATTAGGAGATTCCCTATAAAATAGGATGAGTTCCTATAATTTAGGAATCAGTCTCTAAAAAATTGGGATGAGTTAGGTTGCAGGTAACTGCTGTGTTGAAATTGAAGGTTGAGTTCTTGATTTTCTAGTGTGAGTTAATTGAGGAAAAACAAAAGTGATTTAATTTCAAGTGGTTGACTTGAAATAGGATGAATTGCATGAGCAGTTAACTCATGCTAACTCAATCAATCACAAAAGCATCCCTTAATTAGAAAACTCACTAATTTTAATCATTCAAATTTCCTTTAAAATAAGGAACAAAGGCACAAGTTTAATCATTATTTTGGTGAGCACGAGTTGGTGAGACTAAGCAATAGGAAGTACATGTTTGTGCATGGAGATTGTGAGAGGAAGAGTGTGCAAAAGAAACTTGTGAACAGGTTGGTAGAGGGCAATAGAGATTAACAGTCTTGCAAGGGTTTCAATATTAGATCAGGAAGGAAAGACAAGTGTCTTTCAGATTGAAACAATTGTATTTTGTAAGAGATCAATTGCTCAAATTTTTCTATCAATAAAATTCTCATCAAGCAGAGGTTTTTTTCCAATTGGGTTCCCTAGTAAAAAAATAAAAATGTGTGACAATGTTTTATTTTTGTTCCTAATTTCGTTGCAACATGAGTAGAGAAAGTTTGTGTTTGTAAGAAAATAAAGTGTTTTTCATATTGTTCTTATTAGTAGATCACAATTTCGTGGAAATTCTACAGGTAGCTTAAAACACACTTGTTTATGTTATTTAATGACAAATAAGGATAGAATAGGGTCTCAAGCCTGCAAAATAGGCTATAATAGATTTAGCAAGTACAAGGTAATGGGTTTTTTCTATCAGTTTCAGGCCTTTTATTTGGACAATAAAATTAATGTTATGTCTTTGGTCTGGTTTCCCTTGTGACAAGAAATCAAGCATAGAAAGATTGTCTAATGTTACTCATTTTGATATGATCTAATATAAAAGTTCTACCTACCGTACACAAATTATACAAAAAAAATAAAAATAAAAATCAAATTTTTTAGATGATTTCAATTTGAGAGAAACTTTTAGTTGTCCTCAAACTCATTCTCCCATTCCCATATCACAAAATTTTGCAACATAACTATCTTTATTTCTTTACAAACTCTCATGGTGATACTTCAACACTCCTAGCATCCACTCATTAGCCATTCATGCTCAGTAGTGAACATTCTTTTCCAAGTTACAAAATTTGGGAAAAGTATACTCTCCCTCATTTTGAGGATGGTTAAACCCTAGAATCTGTAGGGTATAGGGTCATTTAACAACAAATTCAAAGTTGTTGCAACAATATACTTAATATAAGCTCAATGTATCACTTGTAGGAGTTGAACCTGGGTGAGGAGGATAAGAATCATTCCTCATCATTTCTTGAGATAAACACAATTAACCACAGCCGGTGGTGAATATGTGTCATATTAAATTAGATTTCCTCTATAATAGGTGGTATTTTACATTCATTCTTGAATCCCTTTAACATTGTCCTTCTTTGCTCCTGTAGAATAATATTTAGTACAACTTCTATTCCATTCAATAATTTCACAATTACTCAATTTCTCTTTGCATAATTGTTCTTAAAATTTTAAATTGTTCTATTTGATAGAAAATCGATGCATCCTCTTGCATTCTAGAGAATTTTCCCATTGACTTATCAGGGTTCTTTTAATTCTATATAACTTGAAACATTTAGAAGTTAAAATTCTACTCAATATTTCATAGATCTGATTTTAAAATAAATATGTAATTCTAATTTCCATAAAAACCTAGACCCTGGAGACCAATTCATTTTATTCAAATTGTCAAAGCTTCATATCTCAAGGATGAAGGGTTACTTTCTTGAAAATAATCCAAGCGCTAAAAATAAGTCAGGCTCTTCTATTTGCTAACCCCTAATTCACTCTCGAGATAAACATTCCCTTCTGGAGTATATAATTTAGGTAACGGAGTTCCCATGATCCTTAAATACTCACATGGTATACACTGTTTACGGACTATGTAACAGAGAACTATGTACCAGAGAAAAGTTGCAGTAATCAAGAAGTCACTAATTGTTGTTGCCTTTAGAAATTTTACAAATTTGATCACAATTTATGTTCATCCGTTCATGAAATTTCTTTTAATTGGTATTTTCCATTAAGAAATTTTAGAGAACATATTGATTGTCTAATGCATCAAAATTTCAACGAGGATCGATGATGGTGAAAATTTTGACTTGAAAAACCTGTGTGCAGGGGAAAAAAGGTAAGTTGGGAGGGTAATTCTTACAAAGTCATGTGCATGCCCCTAAAGAGTTGCCAAAGTATCATTCATTGAAATGATAGAAGAGAGTGCAGATGCCTGGGTCGGGATCCAAAAGAACCTCCTCCTTCACTTCTCCCACCTATCTCCATCTCCAGTCTTCCTATTCCTCTTTTTCTAATTTCTTCATTCATTTCAGGCAATGTGTCTTATACTGAGTCTTATATTTCATCGTTGTTCCTCATTTGGTGTGATCTAATTTTAGATATTGATCCTCATTTGGCGCGATCTAATTTTAGATATTGATCCTCATTAGCGCGATCTAATTTTAGATATTGATGCATCTCATAGCACAGAGTAGTATTCAGTGGTGCATATATCATAATCCTAGGTCAGAGTAGAAAATATACAATAATGTAAAATATGAAGAGGGTTTGTGATAGAAACTAGAAAGAAGGTTTCTTTAATATTTGGATGCAAAAAAAATAGTAGTAAGCGCAGAAAATATACAATAATGCAAAATAGAAAGAAGGTCTCTCATGAAAAAATGGGAAGATTTATTTATTTATTTTTGGGATCAAGAAAATGTTAGTAATGCAATGTTATATAATAGATATTTTAAATAGAATTTATTTTTTGGAAAATTGATTTAAAGATAAATGTCAATAAGATTGATATGTATTTTATTTTTTTTTATATTTAAATAATGAGATAGTAATATAAGTGATTTCATATAGCATTAGAGTTGGATGTGGGGTACATAATAATTTTTTTCATTTTTGTATTAAACAAGTATTTTAACAAAAAGAACAATATGTCAACATGGGAAAGTTCAAATAGTTGTACCAATCTTGTTAGGAATTTGGCTAGATATGTGCTAGAAAGAGCTCAGTTCAAATCTCACTATGTCGATGTACTATTTTATGTCAATGAGTTTACTAGGGATGTCATCTATGAATGAGGTGAATCATCCTTCAAGTTTCCTACCTAGTTTTTCCTTGAAAAGATAAAAAAGAAAAGGACAACATGTCTTTAGTCTTAATAATAAACCAAGATCTTAACATGTGAGGATCTCCAAATAAGAAATAATATCTACCACAAATCTCATAGTAGGTTGAACAAGAGACAATAAAATGTCATTCAACTTCAAGGATCTTATTCAATAGCGTTCATATACATTGATCATAAGTTATTGATGATCAATATCCATTCTCAATTTGCAACAACAACCCCTAGTTCACACAAAATGAAAGTGAATGTTGTGAGAGTCACCCATGATAGTTCACGGTATGTTTTCATCACATTGAACTTGATGGCATTGATTTTGTGGCAAAAGAAAACTATTACTATAAATTCCAAGCAAGACAGGCGCTTGAGAAAATTAAACGCCCTAATAATATTGATAGAGATAGAGGGTTGCAAATAAGGGTTGTTTGGATTCCCTGAATCCACCTACAAAGAGATTTAACAAAGGGTTGCTTGGATTCCCTTTAAGTTAACCACCGTGAGAAGGTGTGAAGAAAACTTAATACCTTTTAAAAGTTGCATGAATGAAACTTGGTAGTGGTACTAAGTGAACATTCCTTGATCAAAATTGATACCATCTCCTTATTACTACCACTTTGCAAGACAACGAAGAAATGTGAAATAGATGTACAACCCACTAAAGAAGTTGGAAAGGTTGTTGCAACATATATAAGTGGTTAGGTCGTGCTACAAAAGGAGGTGTCTACCCACTCCCATTTTGGATAATTTGTCAGTCTTTGAATTTAATTCCCTCTGAATGCGAGCAAATGATATGACCTTGAAGATTCTAATCAACAACATAACTCTAATCATCCATTGATCCAATAGATAAGTGTTTAAGGAAATACAACATTTCATATAATCTATAATAGCCATCGAATCCCCTATCACTTGTAAGTTTAGATTGTTGACATAACAATTAAAATGACTAACATAAAAGACTGATTTGTATTATTGTAGTACTTGTTAGGTAGTAGTATTCGTGTTCCTAGAATAAATTAGTCATTCATGTTAGTCATTTTTGGTTGTATTATTTATTATCTAGTCATATATTTTAAATCGAGACTAAATTAGTCATTTATGTTAGTCGTTTTTAGTTGGGTCACTTAAGATTGCTCATTTTTGGTAGTATATCACTTGGAAAAGTTGTGGTGACAAGCTTTTTAAGTCACCTAGTCACTAATTTCCCCATTTTTTACTAGTGAATGCAATGAAACATAAAGGAATAAAAGAACGAAAAGTGTTCACACATAGAGACACTAGGATTGGTCGGAGACTAGGGCAAAAACCACTACGGGAAAAACCATTTCAAATTATTATTCTTATTAAAAGAAAAGCATTCACACATAGAAACATTAGGATTGGCCAGAGACCAGGGAAAAACCTGCTATGGGGAAAACCATTTCAAATTCTTCTTCTTATTAGATTGTCATTGAAAAATTCAGCAAGAGAGAGTACAATGATCCATATCAACAACCATAAACCTATGCAGCAAATTAACTAAACAATATACATGAGATGAACCCAACAATGTTAACACTCAAAACTCTACTTTAGAAGCCTGCAATCAACTATCATTGTCTGCAGTCAACTGACGAACCCTGCGAACAATGAGTGAAATCTATGGTCAACTGATAAAACCAAACCCTAGGTCCCAACCGCATGGATGACATGATGTGTGTGTCGTTGAAATGCTTCAACAGCATGGATGAGCCAACCTACATGTGACTGCAACCATAAATTGTGTGTTACAAGCCTGTGGTTGTGACCCAAAACCCTAGACACATGTGACCTTCAGACCCTGCAATCTCAGACCTATGTGAGTGAATTTCCACGAACCACCTAAGACCTGTGTGAGCCAAAACTAAAGAAAGAAGAATATAAGAAATTCTTCATGATGATTTTTAAATGGGGTCACTTGTATTTATAGCCATCCATGGGTGTCCAAATTATCTTTTTCGCTGACCTGATTAAATATGCACATGTGGGTCTTAATTCAAAATTACACTTTCCCTTGTCCAAATTGAGCGCTTCAATAGTCAAAATTGGTCCTCTCGGAAAGAGGAATATCGTCCCATGATTGATATTTGTCACTTAGCTTCCAAATTAACACTTGAGTATCAAAATGACCCTATTTTTTATTCCCCTAATCAAGGAAAAAACTACTATTAACAAAAAAAAAATTAATATTGTTATTTAATATTTGATTAATAGGCTAGGACCCATTAATATTAATAGTGTTGGCATTATGACACAGGTTTGGTGCTATGACATATGTGTTGTCCTTGATTGCAACTCACTCAGATGACAGATCACAGTTCAAGCTCTCAAAATGAAGGAAAAGAGATATATGCAGGTTCCCCTTGACCAAGCCGCTATACACGCGGGTTAGAAGTCCAGAAGGTGCATATGCATATACACACACTTTCACACAAGGAAAAGCATGTACATGTTGGAAAACTTGGTTTTGGTCCATGGTATTTAGTCCTTGGTATTTTGACCCGTGGTATTGATCCAAGGAATCTTGACCAAAGTGTTGACCCCATGTATTTGGTCCAAGGTATTTCTTCTAAGTATTTTTGGACCATGGTATTTAGTAAGGCCTAAGAGTATAAAAGGAAGAAGAGATCATTAGGCAAGGGCACTCAAGTATTGAATATATAATGAAGAGCAAGATCTAGAATATTGGTGATTGGGTTATGGTGCATAGCTGTATCTGAACCAAGGAGGAACTTGAGTGCTAGAAGAAGGATAAGTTCTATTGATGGGTCAAGATCTTAAGGCTTGATGAGAAGTGTCTTTGTGTGATTTTGATCTTTTATATTTGGTGCATGTCTTGATCTGTAAAGCTAATAATCTGGGTATAACTGATGTCTGAATAGTTGAAAAGGGTAAATTATCTTTTACAGATCTATACGAGGGTTCAGTATAGAAAAGGTGCATATACACGCTGGTGCGGTGATTCAAAATTGTGTATACATAGGTTTGCCTTCATATAGAAGTGCATGCACGCAGGTTCTACATATTAAAGTAGCATACATCTCATGAAATATGTTTTAGCTACTTCTGTTTACTGTTGCAGTGTTCTGGGTTATGGTACTATTATTGTATTCTAGTTACAAAATTCAGAGAAGTGATTGTTGATTCAGTTTTGGTTAGTACAAGGGAGATTGATTGATGTAAATATATTTTGATGTTTGATTGATGCTATTGATGGATCTAGTCTGAAAATTTATGAAACATGGTCCTTGGAAGAAAAGAGAAGGTTGTAGCCTTCTGTAGGTCAGCACCTATGTATTAGTACATCATCTACTACAAGAGCTAAGGGGGTATTAGCTCCATTTCCAAGAGAAGCTGGAGAATGAGAGAACGTTGTAGCCTTCTGCAGGTAGAAGCCTGCGTACTGGTATAAGACTACACCAGTACAGAAATATTGTAAGAATAAGTTTCTTATTAAAAGAAGATAGAGACGAATTGCAGCAGGTGGTTTTCACCCACATTGGGTTTCCACCTTATATCTTGTGTTCTTATGTGTGATTGTTTGTATTGTTTACTACACTTGATTACTATTTTATGGTTCTGATACATAGATTAAGATCAGTTAACTAAATTATAAGTTTGTAAGATATACGCGGTTTTCTCTAAACACAGTTGTGTATATACGCAGGTTGAATTAACAGAAATAGCATATATCAATCTATTTATGGAAATGAAAAATTGTTAAATTTATAATACTGATTCACCCCCCCCACCCCCGCCTTCTCAGTATTATTTTCAACAATTGGTATCAAAAGAGTTCCTTCAGAAGAAGCTTGATCGCTTGAAGGAAGATCTATCATCATGAGCAACTACGAAAAAAAGGCATCCATCAGGGCACCAATTTTTTATGGGAGCAACTTCGTCTATTGGAAGGTAAGAACCACAACCTATCTTCAATCTCTTGGAACAGAAGTTTTGGATATCATGGAAGGAGGATACGCACTTCTAGCAGCAATTCCTACAAATATAGCAGGTAAAAAGCATTATGAAACAAATGCAAAGGCTATTAATACTCTATTGGGGAGTCTATCACCATCAGAATTCGTCAAGGTTATGCAGCTCAAAACCACCAAAGAAATATGGGACAAGATCATTTTAAGCTATGAAGGAGACAATCAGGTGAAACATGCAAAACTACAATCTCTCAGAATTCAATATGAAACTCTCAGAATGCACAGCAATGAAAATGTAGCTAATTATTTCCTGCATATAGATGAGATTGTTAATCGCATGAAAAACTTGGGTGAAGAGATGAAATAAGTTACTTTAGTTGAAAAGGTTCTAAGATCCTTGTCTTCTAAGTTTGAATCAAAAGTTTCTGCCATAGAAGAAAAGTAGAATCTTCAGAGTATTACTATGTCACAGCTGCATGGAATCATAACTACTTTTGAAATGAGAAAAGGGGGTCCATCAGACATGAGAGAAGCCACATTCAAAGCTTCATGAAAAGGAGAATACAATGAGTTAGGACATACATCAGAAGGAGAGGAAGAATCAAATTTTGTTAAGAAACTTCAACGAGGTTCTGGAAGATTCAGAGGTAAGTTACCTTTCAAATGCTTTGCTTATGGAAGAGTCAGTCACTATGCAGCCAAATGTCTTCATAAATATAAGCTTGATAAAGGTAAGGAACCGGTTAAATGGAATAGAAAACAGAGCGTAAGTAAGAAGAGCTATTATACACATGAAAACAGTGATGGATTTTCAAATAGTGATGAATATGAACATGGTAATGATTATAGACTTTTGATGGCTTTTGAAGATGATCTCTATGAATAAATTTCTAAACTTAAAATCTGTTTATAAGAAAAGAGTATTATTATAGATACTCTGAAATTCCAACTTTCTGAAAGGGAAAAACACAATGAAAAGTTAGAATGTGAAATTGTGGGACTTAGACAAGATATTGAGAAAACAAAAGCTCTTAATCTTAGATTTGCTAAAGGATTTGAAACTTTAGATGAGATTTTCAAAGTGCAGCATTCTCCTCTAATAAATACAGGTCTTAGATATACTGAAGAAGCATCTCAAGCACGGAAGCCATCCACCTCCAAAATTTATCTTGATGTAGCAAGGAGAAGTGAACAGGTTGACAATCATTAGCAAAGGCATAAAGTGGATCACCAGGTATATCAGGGTCAATCTACTTCAAGGATGAATAGAAGCTACAACCAACTGCAGGTAAATCATTCCCAATTTGCTTGAAGAACGAATTTCAATGGAAACTACAATCGCCTGGTTAGTAGATTTGATAATCGCAGGAATTTCTTTAATGGCCAATGTTTCTCATGTCATAACCTTGGACACAAAGTTGCTCAATGTGTTTCCTACAAGACCATCATGACTAGAGAAGCACAAAATCAAAGGAGTGTGACTGGGATCATGAAGAGGACCTACAATAACTTTTCTGGTCTTGAAAATGAAATAGAATGCTCTATTTGTAACAACTTTGTTCATGAAGATTCTGAATGTAGGAGTAAGTTTTGGCAAACATCTCAGAAGGAGAAAGCTTCATTATGTCCCAAAACATGGAGAATGAAAGAACTGTAAACAAAAAGATGTGGTATAGCCTTATATGCGGAAGGACAGGAAAATCAGTGGTACATCGACAATGGATGCTCGAAACATATGACAGGTGATAAAGAAAAACTTCAATCATATAGTGCCTTAGAAAAGGAAAGGAAGGTCTCATTTGGAAATGACACCCCTACAGTCATAAAAGGTAAAGGGTCTATTCTCTTAAAAGAAAAGGTCAAAGCTAGGAATGTTATGTATGTTGATGGCTTAAAGCATAATCTATTGAGTGTTAGTCAAATGTGTGATCAAGGAAATGACGTAGTATTTCGATCAAATGGATGTATTGTTTGCAAGCTTGATACAGGAGAAATAGTGATCAAAGGCATAAGAACTCCAAATAATTTATACATACTCAAGGGAGGACAACAACAATGCTATCTAAGAAAAATGATGAACACTGGCTATAGCACAGAAGGTTGGGGCATCTAAGCTTCCCTCAAATAAGGAAAGCATGCAAATATCAGGTTGTTCGTGATCTTCCTGACATCAGAATTCCAAATAATACAATATGAAAATCATGTCAGTTTGGTAAGCAAACCAAAACACATTTCCCTGAGAAGGAAGGATTAGCTAGTAAGCCACTTGAACTTGTCCATACTGATTTATGTGGTCCATCAAGAAAAAAGTCACCTCATGAAGAAGAATACTTTATATTGTTCATTGACGACTTTTCCAGAATGTGTTGGATAGGACTTCTGAAGCATAAAGACGAAGCTTTTGAAAATTTCAAAGCCTTCAAAGCCTTGGTTGAAAATGAATCAGACTGCAAAATCAAATGCCTCAAGTCTGATCGAGGAGGGGAATTTACCTCGGATGAATTTTTCGACTTTTGTGAAGAACATGGAATAAGAAGGGAATTCTCTACTGCAAGGACTCCTCAGCAAAATGGAGTGGTAGAAAGGATGAACAGAATGGTTCAACAAATGGCTCATGCTATGCTTGATGAGTCTAGAACTCCTGCAACCTTCTGGGGTGAAGCTGCATTTGCTTCCATTACTATTCACAACAAAACAAATGTCTGGGTAAATAGCACTCAAACTCCTCATGAACTTTGGTATGGTAAGACTCTTATTGTAAAATACTTCAAAGTCTTGGGAAGCAAATGTTACATCAAAAGGACTGGTGAAAAGCCTGGCAAGTTTGAACCTAGAGCAGATGAAGGCATTCTCCTTAGTTACTCTTCCCGAAGTAAAGGATATAAGTGTTACAATAAAAGACTTGGAAAAATTGTTGAAACTATTGATGTGGTGGTTGATGAAGTAGGGAACAATCCAAAGCAAGTAAAATCCAAAGATTTTGAAGATGATGAGGACTGTCTTTCAACATCAAATCAGACTAATGCTGAAGAAGAAACCTATGAGGCACTAGAAGAACATATAAGGGTAGAAGAAAAGACTCCAACTAGGTACGTCCAGAAGAATCAACCAGAGACTCAAATTTTGGGGCAGAAAGAGGCAAGTGTACAAACAAGAAGAACTATTACAGAAGCTTCAAGCTATCTAGCATTGCTCTCCTCCATTGAACCATGAAATATAAGTGAAGCATGTAAAGATGAATGCTGGGTTAAGGCCATGAATGAAGAACTTGAGCAGATTGAAAAGAATAACACTTGGGAATTGGTTCCTAGACCTAATGATAAGAATGTCATAGGGACCAAATGGATATTAAAAAACAAGCTGAATGAAAATGGAGATGTTATTAGAAACAAGGCCAAACTTGTTTGTAAAAGGTATGCTCAATAATAAGGTATAGACTTTGAAGAAACTTTTGCACCGGTTGCTAGAATTGAAGCCATAAGAATTTTCCTTGCTCTTTCTAGCTTTCAGAAGTTCAAATTATATCAAATGGATGTGAAATTTGCCTTTCTAAATGGAGACTTAGAAGAAGAAATGTATATTGAGAAACCAGATGGATTCATCCTTGGAAATGATACAAAAATTGTATGCAGACTCAGAAAGGCTCTCTATGGTCTTAAACAGGCTCCAAGGGCTTGGTATTATCATCTGGAGAAATACCTCCATCAACAAGGTTTTTCAAAAGGATCAGCAGAGAGCTATATATATATATTAACTATATATATAATATATATATATATATATATATTGGACAAATGATACATTACTAATACTTGTTGTGTATGTTGATGATATCATGTTTGGTAGAAATGAAGAAGCCATGAGTCAAAACTTTTCTTTGGTGATGCAGAAAGAATTTGAAATGTCCCTACTTGGTGAGCTCACATATTTTCTTGGTTTACAAGTCCAACAAACAAAGACAATATCTTTCTATCACAAACTAAGTACCTCAAGTAGATCTTGAACAAATATGGCATGGAAGATTTGAAACCAGTATGTACCCATATGATAATAGGATGCAACCTCATTGCAAATGATGAATCGGTAACAGTACATCAACCAACCTATAGATCCATGATTGGTAGTCTGCTCTATCTAACAGGTACCCGACTAGACATCATGCATGCAATGGGAATAGTTGGAAGATTTCAGGCAAATCCAAAGGAAGCACACATTCAGGAAGTTAAAAGGATTTTCAAATATCTTCAAGGAAATCAAAACTATGGCTTATGGTATCCTAGAGATACAGATCTCACACTTCATGCATATACAGATTGAAATTGGTTAGGAAGTGTGGATGACAGAAAAAGCACTAGTGGTGGTGCATTCTTTATGGGTTCCAGATTAGTGTCTTGGTTCAGCAAGAAACAAAGTTCAATTGCATTATCTACAACTGAAGCAGAATAAGTGGCTACTACATCTTGTTGCACACAACTCCTTTGGATGATGCAAACATTTCAAGACATTCAAATCATTTGTACTCCACCCATCTCCATTCTATGTGATAATACAAGTGCAATCAACATTTCAAATAATCCTGTCATGCATTCCAAGACCAAGCACATACCTATCAAATATCATTTTCTTTGGGAACAAGTGCTTGAACAAAAAGTCAAATTGGAGTATGTTCCCTCCAAAGAATAGGTTGTTGATATATTCACCAAACCACTACCCAGAGAGACATTTGAATACCTCAGACAGAAGTTGGAAGTAGCTGATGCATCATCTTGCTGTTGACATTTATCTGTTTCAGAGAATAGTGGTTGTACACAAGTTTCATGAAGCGAATTCGCATACATACATCGGTTTCTATGGATACAATCGTGTATATGTTGGTTTGAAGAATATCAATGGGCCAGACTCAGGATGAAAAGAGTCTGATATGGGTCTGATCATTTGGCACAAGTTCAGGGGGAGCATATACTTCTAATAGTGCATTGTTGGCATTACCTTAGAATATTTTGGTACAATTTCACACTTGTTTTTATTCAAGTGGAACAAGTGCAGAGGGAGATCATGGTTGCTGGTCTAGATGGTGATTGAGAGATGCTGCTAATGATAGTTTTTTATGACTATCATAGTATTGTTTTAGATATTTCGTCTCTAGGTCATGTATATCTTTTATTATCAAGGTCATGTAACGACCTATTTTGTTTCCCCATTATGCCTAGGTTGGATGATGTAAGATTCTTTTTTTGGTGTATCCCCACTTGGTTGGGTGAATGAGTCAATCTTGGTATATCCCCACTTGGTTGGGAGATGGATATATGTATGAATATTTGGTGATAGGAGGGTCATTTATGATATATAGAGTCATGTTCTTCTTGTAGAACATCTTTTTGCAGACCTTGCTTTCAGTCAAGGGGAGCATGAACAGTACACTTCAGCATCTTTGAAAAGTTAAGCATGTACTCAGGGGGAGCATAACCCTTTTCCCTTGATGACAAAGGGGGAGAATGATTTTGAGTGACTTTGGGTTGCCATCAAGTCCAAAGGGGGAGATTGTTGGCATTATGACACAGGTTTGGCGCTATGATACAGGTGTTGTCCTTGGTGGCAACTCACTCAGATGACAGATCATACTTCAGGCTCTCAGAATGAAGGAAAAGAGATATACATAGGTTCCCTTTGACCAAGCTGTGTATACACACGAGTTAGAAGTCCAAAAGGTGTGTATGTGTATACATGCACTTTCACACAAGGAAAAGCGTGTACATGTTGGAAAACTTGGTTTTGGTCTGTGGTATTTGGTCCCTAGTATTTTGACCCATGGTATTAATCCAAGGTCTCTTGACCGAAGTGTTGACCCCAGGTATTTGGTCCAAGATATTGCTTCTAAGTGTATTTGGACCATGGTATTGAGTAAGGCCTAAGACTATAAAAAGAGGAAGAGATCATTAGGCAAGGGCACTCAAGTATTGAATATCTAATGAAGAGCAAGATCTATAATACTGGTGATTGAGTTATGGTGCATAGCTGGATCTGAATCAAGGAGGAACCTGAGCACTAGAAGAAGGATAAGTTATATTGATGGCTCAAGATCATAAGGCTTGATGAGAAGTATCTTTGTGTGATTTTGATCTTTTATATTTGGCACATGTCTTGATATGTAAATTTGATAATCTAGGTATAACTAATGTCTGAATAGTTGAAAAGGGTAAATTATCTTTTACAGATCTGTACGTAGGTTCAGTATAGAAAAAGCGCATATACATGCTGGTGCGGTAATTCAAAACTGTGTATATGCAGGTTTTCCTTCATATAGAAGCGTATGCACGCAGGTTCTACATATTGAAGTAGCATACGTCTCATGAAATATGTTTTAGCTACTTTTGTTTACTGTTGCAGTGTTCTGGGTTCTGGTTGGGTTCTGGTACTATTATTGTATTCTAGTTACAGCATTCAGAGAAGTGATTGTTGATTCAGTTTTGGTTAGTGCAAGGGAGATTGATTGATGCAGATATATTACGATGTTTGATTGATGCTATTGATGGATCCAGTCTGAAAATTTATGAAACGTGATCGCTGAAAGAAAAGAGAAGGTTGTAGCCTTCTGTAGGTCAACACCTACGTACTAGTACATCAGCTAGGACAAGAGCTAAGGGGGTTGTAGTTCCCTTCCAGGAGAAGCTGGAGAACGAGAGAAGGTTGTAGTCTTCTGCAGGTAGAAGCCTATGTACTGATATAACACTGTACCAGTACAAAAATATTGTAAAAAGAAGTTTCTTATTAAAAGAAGATAGAGACGAATTACAGCAGGTGGTTTTCACCCACATTGGGTTTCCACCTTATATCTTGTGTTCTTGTGTGTGATTTCCTGTACTGTTTACTGCACTTGATTACTGTTTTACTAATACATAGATTAAGATCAGCTAACTAAATTATAAGTCTGTAAGATATACGCGGTTTTCTCTAAACACAGTTGCGTATATACGTAGGTTGAATTAACAGAAGTAGTGTATATCAATTTGTTTATGGAAATGAAAAATTGTTAAATTTATAATTCTGATTCACCCTCCACCAGTATTATTTCCAACAAATA
>APFE030876397.1:124074-139366 GCA_000404065.3 Pinus taeda | reverse complement strand
AATAGATATTAATTACTTATGTAATCTTAATATTTACAATAATGTTATTAATATTATAATGTGATATGTTTGGTTGATAATATTAGTAAAGGTGCTATTATAAAAGAATCAATTATAATATTATTAAAACTATTAATATTGTTTATAATAGTGTAAATAATAATGATAAGATCAATTTTATTTATATTTTCAATAATTTCCTTGAATAGTATTATTAATATAAATATAAATTAATGTTTTATCAATATTCTATCTACCTATGGTTAGATTATTACTTAAAAGCATTGAAAGGGAGACCAGATACACAATAAATTAGGTAAGGTAAAGGATAATGATTTGATTTGAAACCATTGAGAAATATTATTAAAATTAATAAGCAAGAAACAAAATGGAATGATATAAGAAGAAAAAAAAGATGTATAAAAAATTAAATAAAAGAGGGAAATTAAATTCTAAACGAGTGGAGATGCTTAGACATTAAACTAAAGGTAGAGAAGATAAAATGTGATCAAATAAAGGAGGGGAGGGAAGAAAAGTTAAATAAAAGGGGTTGTGAAGCCGTTAAAAAGGAAAATGGTCAAGGATGTAAGTAGTAAGCAAGATAAAATAGAAGACTAAAAATTGAAATAGACCTAGAAGTAGGTAACAAGGAGGGTATCAATAAAAGAAGAATGAAACAATTAGACATAGGTACTAGATCATTGGGGTTTCTAGGGAGGGAGTGGATGGTGGGTTTCCAAGTCTGACTAAGTTTATAACCATCTTAATACTTACTACATGTAATATTATTATAACCATCTTAATACTTACTATGTGTACTATTATTCTAACCATCTTAATACTTACTACATGTACTATTATTATCGATGTGATTACATATTACAAAATTAGACTCACTAACCTTTTAGCATATATGCTCTTCATCCTTAATCACAAAGGCCCTCCAACCTCAAAACATATAAAGATAGATACACAAGCCCCACACCAACAAAATCACTAAATTAACACACACACACACATGGTCATCTTGGTGGTGTTGTTCTTCGTCAATCGTTATGTCTTATTTAGCCGGTATCAAAAGCTTAGATTTTACCAGCCTCTTCTACTTCCTACACATCCTTGGGAGGGGATTTTTTGTATTTCATTTCATCCTTTTCATTGACTATCTAAACACATGATTTTGTTTTTGTTATAGTACATTTTCTTCAAATATGACCTTATTCATGCCCTATAACAAGCTTATTATTAGATAGTAAAATAAATATTTTTCTTTCATCCATGTTTGGATAAACTTTGGTTTTCTACTTGATAGTTCATCACAACATATTTGATAAAGTTATACATCACCTTCCTTCAACTATAACCTTTGATATGGATGCTCATTTTCAATCATTTTCAAAAATCATTTTGGCATATATTGTAGTGAAAGATGTAAACTCATCTAGAGAGTGAAGTGATGAATCACACCTTGGTCCAACTACTCCAAAAATAAGTAGTGGGATAATGCATTACATTTAGGGAAACATTTTTATGATAGAGCAATGCACTTTGCCAAAATCTATTTTCCTTTAAAATTTGTTATGAGCACTATTCTATAGCCCTTTTTAAGTTTCCATCCACCTTATAGGATCCTACTTTGTAGCAACAACTAAATGCCTAGAAGCCTAGTGAAACTTCTTTAAAAGTCTAGCCCTTATTAATCTCCAAACATGCAACTCTCTTTATCATAATCAAGTACACACAAAGTCTATTGATATATTTGTGAAAGATCAAGCCCTTATTGATCTCCAAAGATGTAACTCTCTTTATCATAATCAAATACACATAAAGTCTACTCATATATTTGTGAAAGATCTAATTCTTATCAATCTCCAAATATGCAACTCTCTTTATCATATTCAAACAGACATAAAGATATTGTATGATCCCAATCATAACCATTAGTCTTTCAAAGTGGGTCATTATATCCTAAAATAAAATTAAATCTATATTAATAAAATGCAAATACAAATACAAATTATCCAACTCAATTGACAATCACCATATTATAAGATATTATGTAAATCATAAAATTCAGTGTTCAAAATCACAATAAATCAAGCAAACAAAAATTAAATTAAATTAAATACAAATTAATAAAAACCAATTTAAATTAAATTCACACTAAGACATATTTATTTATTTAAAAAATTATGAGTTTATCATATTAAATTACAAAAATATGTTAATTATCCACTTAAATCACTTTGTTACGTTATCCAAAAAAAGGAATGCACTAATATTTGTTTAAGGATTAAATGTTTTAAAGTGGACAAAAGAACAAAAATGTTAGATTTAGTAAGCATGACAAAAAAGAGATTTAGGATACCAAGGTTATTGATATAACTATTATTTATTGTTAACTAGCCTAAATCTATTTTTCTTCAAACTTTTTCTCAAATTTTACATTAAAAAAGAAGTTTACGCCTCAAAAAATTTAATACCTCTCAACCAATAATAAATCTTCAATATTAATTAAAATAAATCCAAACTAAACTAATTTATTGAATCTACAAACTAATTGAATATAATTTTTTTATTATTAATATAGATAAATTATAAATATTATACTGAATCCAATGATATTTTTGAGGTTGAGCAGATAAGTCATTTACGCAGCTTAAATGCCAATACATATATCAGTGCAAAGCAGGTATAAACCATAAAAATACGATGTGCGTAATAGGAAAACTGATTATATGCCAATAAGGTGAGCAGCCTTTAGAACGTAGTATACCCAGTACTATATAAATGGTATATATAATGTATATGTATATTGAATCTTAGTATTTTTCTTTCGCAGATGCATATTGAATTTTCGGATAGGTCAATTTTCGGATTTTCACACAGTTAATCTCCTCCCTTAATCACTTTTTATCTCCTCCTCCCAGCTATTAGTGGCCAACCATGGAGTGAGTTATTTATATATTTATTTTTAGTTGCAATAGATATTATATTTTAAAAAGTTGATAAATTCACTTACATTACACACATCTCAGGCATCATCCTTGTACTTTGAGGCATCATCCTTGTTGTAGAGGGCTTGTAGACACTATTATAATAAAAAAATCCTTGTACTTTGTTGTAGAGGCCTTGTAGACACTATTATAATATTTTTATTAGTTATTTACAACATCTATAATATTTTCAAATATTAGTTATTTTACAACATCTATAATATTTTCTTAATTAATTACAACATATTTACTATAATTAGTGAGTTTCAAAATAAATTAATTAAATTGTGGAAAATTACTTTTTATATTAATTAATTAATAATATTAAAATTATTATTAAAATTAATAAAATATTATAAATTTTTATCCACTAACTAATAGTAAATCATTAATATTAATATATCATTAACATTAAAACTAATTTAATATTAATAATAATTATTTAAAAAATAATATAATTTAACATTAATGTTAGTGTGGTTAATAATATTGATTCATAATGATTATAATTAAATTTAGTATTATTTTCAATAACATTTTTGAATAATATTATTAATATAAATTTAGTTAATGAAATTAATGTTATTAATATATTTTTTTCATTTTCATTTTCATTATACTATTACTAAATTAATATAGAAAGTGGACAACTAAAGTATAATAGGTTATGTAGAGTGTTTAAAACCATTAAAATTTATTGTTAAAATTAATAAAGAGGAGAGGGAATGGAATGATAAATGAAGAACAATCAAAGAATACATAGATTAATAAAAAAAGAGATTAATTCTAAAAAAATGGGGAATGTTTAGACATTAAAATACATCAAAGGTTTCAAGGTAGAGGAGAAAATATGATGGGAAAGAAGAAAGGTTCAATACAAGGGGGTTTTAGAGAGATTAAAAAATGAAAATAGTCATGGATATAAGGGGGAAGTAAGATGAAAGATAAGAGTAAAAAATTACTTAGGGTTAGAAATAGTTAACAAGGAGGGGGGTCTAAAGAAGAATGACGAAATGATTACAGATATGTACTATATGGTTAGGGTTTTCTAGTGAGGAAGTGGATTGTGAGCTTCCAAGATTAAGTATGTTTATAGCCATGTTCAAGATTGGCTAAGTTTATAGCCGTCGTAGCAGTAACTAAGTATATTGTTAGTATGGGTGTGATTACAAATTACAACATTAGACTCACTAGTTATTAGAACATAGGCTCTTCGGTATTAAAGCACACACTCAGGCATCAAAACATTTCGACATAGATATGCAAGTGCCACACCACCTAGGTCACTAGAATATCACACACATACACATGGATACAAAGAAATACATAAAGGGGTCATCTTGGGTGTGTTACACTTTGTGAATCATTATGTCTTATTTAGCTAGAATCAAAAGCTTGGATTTTACTTGCCACATCCACTTTGTACATATCCTTGGGAGTACTTTTTATGGATTGTATTTCATCTTTCCCATTGATTGCCAAAAATCATGATTGTGTTTTTGTTGTAGTGTGTTTTTTTCAAGGATCACAATATACATGTCCTATTATTGGCTTATCAATATGTACTCAAAAACATAGTTATCTTTCATCTATGTTTGGAAACTTTTGTCCATCATTGTACTATAACCTTTAATAGGGATGTTTGTTTTTAGATAAATTTGGGAAGGTTATTTTTCATATTTGTATTTAAATATGTCATTCTATACTCCTTTAAGCTCCTGAAATCATAGGAAATCTGAGCTGGTCAATTAGACCCTAGTCCAACTACTTCAAAAGTGTAATGCAAGAATTAGTGGGATAAGGCACTACACTAAGTGAAACATCATTTTGCCTTCAATGTCTAGTGCCACAATCCTTGTGGTACGTTTTCTCTTAGTGAACATTTATCGGCTCATTGTTCTAGGGCACACTCCCAATATGTTTATAATTCCATCTGACAATGATAATGACCAAACAAAATGTATTCCCTGACCTTCCCTTCTCTGCTACACAGTCCATTGGGAAATCCAGTCATCCCCTTTCGTGTAGTCACACACCTTCCAAGTTCCACTATCATCCCCTTCTCAGGTGATCCATCCCTTAGCAAGGTTTCCTCGCATCATAGGGTCAATAACCAAGGCACATCCTTACCTCAAAACCATCATATCAGCCATAACATGATCATGGAAATTAATGGACATTATTGGGCTCTAGTGTCCCATAATGGCCCTACTCCTAAATTCCTTTACTAACATATTGTTGCATGTTTCAATTCCTTTTATTGTTGTTTCTACATTCTAGTAGCCAGCTTCAACCACCCAACTGAGCATTTCCATGCTTTCCTTTACCAAGCACATAGTTTCCATTAGACTCAAAAGGAATTGAAATAAATTCAAATTATACTTCATTGATGGCTCGCCAATAATGTACTCTTGCAAAAATTTTTGCTTCCTGTAACATCAAGTAAAATTAGCTCTTTTATCAAATCATCATGTATAAACATATTACATCCAGTTAGCTCAAAATCAACCATCATAAATCAAAATCATAGACAATGTACATAATTAAAAATTGAAACCATAGCTAGAGTACATCATAGAACCATGCTTATAATTAGCATATAACTAGAATAGAAACCATGACATATCAGCCATAAAATCCACATAATTTCAAGTACATGTTCTCATTCATTATATTAGAAGAATAGCTCACATTATATTATGCAAAATCCAACCAAATCAGGGAATTCGACATACCGCCCGACCATAGATTAGGCTGAATCAAATCTTTCTTCTAGCCAATCACCCTTGTGCCATATTCCAATTATGAACGTGGGATCACATGGGATAATCCAAGACAAAATCAAAGAGGGAGTCCAAAGGTTAAACCACCTCCATCCTCAAGCTATTGTGATCTTACCTAAACTGATCTCGATATCACAAAACCAAACCAAGCATGGATGCCTCAAAATTCTTTCACCCTATCTTGAGGAACTTTCCTATCTCCACCCACCTGTCAAGGGCTTCCCAGAGAAAACCATCTCCATCATGAACCCTTAGGATTTTCCAGAGACCACCTCATCCAGTTCCAAAACCTTTTGGAAATCTAAGGCTCAACTAAGGATGAACCCCATCACACCATGGTTATCGAGAAAATGGAAAGGCAAGGTTGAAACTATTGTCAAACCAGGCAAAAACCATGCCAATGACAACAATTAAACCAGATAGACAAATTCATTTACTGTGCATTCAGATATCAACAAGGAAATCACAAATGCAACCTGTTACCTGCAAAATATTCCTTCTAAAAAAAATTATCGAACCTTCTCCTTGTGCTCCCTTGCTTTCCTTTCCTTCCCTTTGCCTTCCTTTTGTCTTCCTTTGCTTGATTGTCTGAGTTATTTTTCTCTCTCCTTTTTCCTATCTCGATCAAAAGATGAGTAGAAGTTTTCAATTTATTCTCAAGTTCCTTTTTATTATTGATGCCTCTTTTTTCATCATCTTCCTTCATTTTTCCTCTAATTTTGATTGCATGCATGTTTGTGTTTCTTCATCTCCCTTTTCTCCTATTTTCCTTATTTCTCATAATTAAATGCCATTTATTGCCTCTTTGCCTTTGTCAATTCCTTTGCCAATTTCCATAGCCATTATCATACCACAAGTGATGCCCACTATAATGTTTTCCTAACATTTAGCTTGGAATATGTGTACCATTAACTTGGTTGATTTTTTTCCTTTTAATATCCTTTATTACATAAAACTTTAACCTGGGGCTATTAAAAACCTCTCCCTCTTGGGGGAACACCGTCCTCGGTGCTCAACAATGCTTAGGACCAACAAAAAATACTACCTATAGAGCTTTATAACACATCTCATTGTCGTATTTACAACATACCAAACTTCTAAAAAGATGAACACCATTCTACTTATGGAGATCTATAAACCCATCTCAATGTAATATTTACAATGACAACACATATATACTTTTTCACATTTGCTTCAACCAATAAATAATCATACTATTTGTCGAGTTTTATAAACACAACTCGATATAATATTTACCATGAGAAACACATATATACATATGCACATTTTCTCTAACCAACAAATAAAAGGATATGATGCCTGCATCTGTGTCAAGGGAGTCCAAAGACTCACACCTCCACCCTCAAAGTAGTACCAAGATTCACCTCCTTCCCAGGAAGTCCAGAATCCACTACCAAAAAGAAAATTTTGCCTTCAATGTCCAGTGCTACAATCCTTGTGGTACTTGTTCTTTTAGTGAACATTTACCAGCTCATTGTTCCAGGGCACACTCCTAATATGTTTCTAATTCCATATGAAAATGATAATGACCAAACAAAATGTATTCCCCGACCTTCCCTTCTCCGCTACACAGTCCATTGGGAAATCCAGTTATACCCTTTTATGTAGTCACACACCTTCTAAGTTCCACTAGCATCCTCTTCTCAGGAAATCCATCCCTTGGCATGGTTTCCTCGCATCAAAAGGTCAAAAACTAAGGCATATCCCTACCTCAAAACCATCATATCATTCATAACATGCTCATGGAAATTAATGGACAATATTGGGTACTAGTGTCCCATAATGGCCCTACTCCTGAATTCCTTTACTAACATATTGTTGCATGTTCCAATTTTTTTTACTATTGTTGCTACATTCTGTTAGTCAATTTCAACCACCCAACTGGGCATTTCCATGTTTTTCTGTACCAAGCACATAATTTCCATTAGACTCAAAAGGAATTGAAATAAATTCAAATCATACTTCATTGATGGCTTGTCAATAATGTACACTTGCAATTTTGTTTACTTCCTATCACATCAAGTCAAATTAGCTCTTTGATCAAATCATCATGTATAAACATATTACATCTAGTTAGCTCAAAATCAACCATCATAAATCAAAATCATAGACTATGTTCATAGACAAAAACTGAAATAAAATATTGATGCTTATCTTTCAAATCGTTCTTTTCTTATGCCTTTGTTCTTTGTCCTTTTTGTATACACACTGAATTAGTTTCCAAACCTGGAAAGTGCCCAATGCCTTCTCTTCTCTCTGATCACGTACACACACTGGATCAGTTGCCAAACCAAACAAGCACCCAATGCCTTCACTTCTCTTCTTGTCCAAAGCAACAAGGTAATTCAGAGACTATACCGCATCCTCCCTCAATATCAACAACAAGGGAATCAAAAGACTATACCACCACTACCCTCAATATCAACAACAAGGGAATCCAGATATTATACCACCTCTACCCTCAATATCAGCAAAAAGGGCATCTAGAGACTAAAATTCCTCTACCCTCAATATCAGCAATAAGGGCATCTAGAGATTAAACCACCTCTACCCTCAATATCAATAACAAGGGAATCTAGAGATTAAACCTCCTCTACCCTCAATATCAACAACTCAATATTGGTCTCACCCTAAGCTATCCAAGGCTCCAAAGAGCTACCATCTTAAACCATAGCCTCTAGGAATATGAAGAACCAATCCCTTCACAACATGTACACATACACATAGTGTACAACACAACACATACACCTACACCTGGAGTACACACCACACATACACCTAAACCAAGTGTATAATGCAACATTTACACATACACACAGTGTACAACACAACACATACACCTACACCCAGTGTACACACCACACATACACCAACACCTAGTGTACAACACAACACGTACACCTACACCTAGTGTATAACACAACACATACACCTACACCCATTGTACAACATAACACATACACCTACACTTGGTGTACAACACAATAGACACACATGTCATGATAAAACAACTACACATGACACATGACACAATACCACATGCACACCACAACACATACAACATGTACACACATAATATTTACACAAAAAAATACTGCACATCCAAAGACCACACTATCTCTACCAAGCATTCTTGACACTAGTGTCTTTCCCACACCTTACTATGTGCATCCACAACCCAAGTCCTAGGTGTGTGGGTCTTTCCACTATCCATGCTTGTCCCATCATGTTATATGTTACATGTTACACTGCTTTCATTTTGTTGATGTATCCTTCAGCATTTACTACCATAACATAATCATAGGCATAGCATAAGCACGTATTATCAAAAACATGTCCACATGATACTAACCTCATAGATATTTTAGCGCTATTCTCCCCACTTGATTTCTCATAAACTAGGAATCTTTTCATGTCATTCACCTACATAAAACAATGATTCTTCCACAAGAATGGTCCCTGGTGATCCTATCAGACAATGGAATACGTACATACATACATATACATATATAAACACTATCATAATCATGATGGAAACACAATAACCAATGTTCATTGGGTCAAGGTTAAGAGAACATCATTTATCCATGAACAACATTGAGAACAACAATTCCCAACATAGCCAAGGCATGTGATTCCTCAAATCCATTTATTGTACCTTTCATGATTACCTTTCTCATTATTGTCTTGCCATTGTCCATTTACCCTAATGGACCCAACCAGCCCAACTGGTTATTATATTATTTCCTTCAGCTTCCCTTTACTCATGCACCAGGCTTCATCTAGGTCTTACATTACCGCAATGACAGTAATCATCATTCATATGACCGCATTTCATATAACAACAAGTTAACTACCATGCATGCCTAACCAATCCACGTGCATATGACCGCACTAATCAACTAGCATCTATCATGCATGGAACCACAACAACAATAGAATGATAGACATGCATATAATTCTAATGCATATAACAACCATTAACCATCATGTCTACATTACAAACATACAAACTTATATGATGATCTACTTTTACCTCGAGGTCTAGTGCTGCAACCTTTCTCTAATACCACCCTGTAATGCCTCCTCTCACATTTACCCACATTTACAATCTCCCCAGGGTAAACATGAGATGACTTCTACTATGACTTGACTTGACCTCCAAGTTTCAGTGATGGAAGTGGTGCCTACAAACTGAAAACTTCTTGTTGATGGTGTTGGATATCACAAACATACAGGGGGTCTCCCCGATGTGAAGTCCTAATTATACCTCACATCGTTTGGAGTATGAGCCCCATCCAAAGTATCGACCTGACCATCGTAACTATAAGGTTCACCTTGGTTTCAATGAATAACATAAGTGATTATATACATAAACCTTGAAAAAACAAGTAAGTTGACATTGTAAAACACCAATTGTAATGTATAAAAGGAGACTTTCATGATGGGGGGGAGACGAAAGTGAGCCTCTAGAAGGAAGTAATAGTACTATGAGAGACACATGAATAAAGAAATGCTTCTTAGTTATCTAGTGAAATAGTTCACTTAGACACAACTATCATTAAACCACATAAAAAACACCTTCAACAAGATGAGTACAGAGGCCACTGAAATAGTTCAATTTCCTTAGTACATATGAATGAAACATATATAGAAAACATCTAAAGAATATCCCTAATACATTCATAATACATGCATGAAAATGTTTTATCTCATTGAGCTTCAATTAGGTGAAAGATCCAAGTACACAATTACAATGATGAGACACTAGTCCCATTAGTGGAACATTAAGTCACTTCTTTCTTCTCTAAAGAATAGTTTTCTCTCCAATTCCAAGTAGAGAAACCAACACTAGCTCTCCAAAGCTTAAGCCTCCAAAATCTCTTTATGAGGTTACTTTTATAACAAGAGGAATGGGCTTTCATCTCCCCTTGACTCTTGGTTTACCCTCATGAATCGTGGAATTTTGATATGTCTTTTGAACTTCTCTATGTGACTTTTGGACTTCTTCATGTGATTTTTGTCCATTTATGACCATGTGTCTCTTCATATTCTACATATGAATCTTGGACTTCCACACATTACATTTTGTATTTTTCTTGATAATACATTATTGCATTCCACATGATTATGTGGCATAACACATGGAAACACATGACTATTATGATGACACTTGTACAAGTTACAACTTGATAATGATGACATGGACTTCATGATGAGGTGGAAATGCCAAGTTGTCTTCCTTGTTGCTTCATCTTGGATTCTAGATGATAGATCTGATATATGCTTCATTTTCATGAAGGGTCCATTTTGTTGTTCATATTCACCCTCCAAAGGGTATTTAATTAATATCGAAATCCTTTGAGTCATTATGCAATATCTTCTTTATATCTTGGTACATGATCTGCTTCATGTCTCCATGATGTATTTATTTTTTTCTTATTCTCCGTGGGATTTCTTTTATGCTTTCTCCTTTCCATCTATTTTGAGTATCAACTTTTCATGCTAGGAAGGTACCCTTGCCAATGAAAATCCATGACAAAGTGAAATTATTCTTGAAAAAAATATATTTTATCACTACCTAAATCATGGAATTATCAACTCATGATAGGCCTGTGAGAGAGTTGAAAGACAGAGGCTTGATTAGGAATTTACAATCAAACTCATCAATGTCTTAGAAAGGCTCCACTATTCATTTATACTATGTTGAAGGTAGTGAAAGGTCAAGGTTCATAAGAGGCCTTCAAGGTGCACTTGTGTGCTTAAGAAATAAAGAGAGAACATCAAGGGTGCAAGAGCATACTCCAAAGAGATGAAGGAGCGAGGCTTTAGGCATTTAGGCCTTCAAGGTGTGCTCATGCACTCAAAGAGACTAAGAGGGCACATGGGCACACTCTGAAGAGATGAAGGGGTGAGGCTTCAGGACTTCATGCCTTCAAGGTGCACTCATGTTCTCAAAGAGACTAAGAGGGTGCAAGGATGCACTCCGAAGAGATGAAGGAGTGAGGCTTCAGGCATTCAAGTGCACTCATCCACTCAAAGAGACTAAGAGGGCACAAGGGTGCACTCTGAAGAGATGAAAGAGAGAGGCTTGAGGCCTTCAAGATGCACTCATGCACTCGAAGAGGGAGTAGTTCTTCATGCTGAAGGAGTGTGCTCAAATGGAGGCTTTAAGATTTGTGATTGTGTCATGTGACTCAAAGGTAAGGATGAAGCTTCATGCTTCATGATTGTGCCATGCACTCTAAGGCTTTGTGCTTCATGAGTGTGTCATGCACTCTAAGAGAAGAATGAAACTTCATGCTTTGTGAGTGCACCATGTGCTCAAGGAGGGCACGTTTCTTCGAATCAAAGGAGTGAACTCATGGTCCCGAAGTGCGCTAGTTCTCTTGGAATGCACTTTTGAAGTAAAGAAGGTCCTTGTTTGTCCAAAGTGCACCTTTTAGAGGAGAGAAGTTCCTTGTTCTTTTAAATTGCGCTTTTTCATTGAGGGTGGCAACAAACACTAGATCACTTATTATAGGAAATATTAATGCATTGTAAGAGGGAGGAGACCTTAGAAAAGGCTTAGTGCACAAGTATGGGAGGAAATATACGCTAATGAGGCTCATGAATAAGTTGCACTCATTACTTAGTAAGAGGGTGAATTCCTTTACAACTTGCGCTAAGAAATAGGACCAAGAAAGGGCTCCAAAATGGCTAAGCGTGAGACCAATAGATTAAAAGAGAAATGCATCCGATCACAACTCAAACATGGATCACACACATAAATTCCATTGATGAAATCTAGGGGAATGCACACGACTCATGAACAACAATAACACCTTGAAATGATAGCAAAGCGACACTTGCAAAAGCTAAAGAAATTAAAGGAAACACATGCGAGAGTGAAGATAACTTGAATATGATACTTACTAAGGAAAAATCAAGCAAAAGTGATAGCCACTAAAGTGAAAGTGACACTTTTGAACACAGAGGTGCACAAAAGCAATAGTTGAGAACACTCACATAAATAGAGTAAAATTGTAACCAAAGTGAGGGAGATTATCAATGAAAGTGTGCACTGACTATCGACATGAGCTAAACATTGCATAGGAATTGTCTTGATGGAAAATTCTATGCTTGTTTGAGCTTGTGTAAAATAAAGTGTGCTCATGAGTTTAATTGATATTGTGCATGTGAGTGCAAGTAAATTGAAAATTTAAAACTAGGAAGAAGACCTAAACGCTTTTCAAAATATTAAACGACCTTGGAGTAACCATAGAGCAACAAATCCAAGAACCTTAGTAGGCTCCAAAATTCAAGTGTGAGAAAATTTTTGGAGGATGTTGATTGCAACAACAACACTTCCTAACATCCCTCAGGGACTATAGACCACTCAGGATACAGGTAACCACCCCAGGTTATCAATCCCTGAGTTGGAATCTTTTCACCAACCTAACTACATAATTGGACCCATAACACCTCAAGAATGAATTTATGAGTCTATAACCACACTCATAAGCCTGTTACATTCGATTATGACGTAAAAACTCCAATTTTGTACCAATGGTTCCAAGATCTTAGCCACTTTTCTAGGATAGCCTCCAGACCACTACCCATAACTACCTATAACTTTCTAGAAACATAAAAAAATATGATGAGAATGTTAATAATTCATAAATTAAACAAGAAATTGACCAAGCTATGCCTAATCCAGGATAGACATTTTGTCAAACATATGATAAACATATAAGCTACAGATAATGAATGCATATTTGATCATAAACTTCTAAAATTCATCTGAGAATCACCAATAAGGTATAATTCCCTTGCAAGATAGCTATAATAACACTTTTTATCACATGCATTCATCAACCATTCAATAAACTATCAAATCATGAACAAAACTCATAGTTAGAGCACATCATAGAACCATGCTTATAACCAAAATAGAAACCATGACATATCAACCATAAAATCTACATAATATCAATTACATGTTCTCATTCATTATATTAGAATAATAGCTCGCATTATCTTATGCAAAAGGTAACCAAATCATGGACTTCCACATACCACCCAACCATAGATTGGGCTAAACCAAATCTTTTTTTTATCCAATCATTCCATGCCATATTCCAAGAATGAATGTGGGATCACATGGCATAAACCAAGACTAAATCAAACAAGGAATCCAAAGGTTAAACCACCTCCACCCTCAATCTATCATGATCTCACCTAAACCATTTCTGAAATCACAAAACCAAACCAATCTTGGATGCCTCAGAATTCCTTCACCATACCCTTACTAATGTTCTTGTCTCCACCCACCTATTTAGGGCTTCCTGGAGAAAACCATATCCACCCCCAACCCTTGGGATTTTCCTGAGACCACCTCACCCGGTTCTAAAACCTAACGGCAATCCAAATCTCAACTAAGAATAAACCCTATGACACAATGGTTATCCAGGAAATGGTAAGGTAAGGTTGAAACCATTGTCAAACCAGGAAAAAACCATGCCAATGACAACAAATGGACCAAATAAACAAATGCATGTACCATGCATTCACATACCAACAAGGAAATCACACATGCAATATGTTACCTGTAAAATCCTGTTAAAATTGATGATTCAACCTTCTCCTTATGCTCCCTTACTTTCCATTTTTTCCCTTTTCCTTCCTTTTTCTTTCCTTTGATTTCTTGTCCAAGTGCTTGTTCTCTCTCCTTTTTTGATCCTGATCAAAAGATGAGAAAAATTGTCAATTAATTCTCATGTTCCTTTTTATTATTGATGCCTCTTTTTTCTTCATTTTCCTTCATTTTTCCTCTAATTTCCCTTGCATGCATGTTTATGTCTCTTCATGCCCCTTTTCTCTTATTTTCTTTATTTCTCATTATAAATTTCAATTATTTCCTCTTTTCCTTTGCTAATGCCTTTGCCAATTTCCATAGCCATTATTAAACCACAAGTGGTGCCCACTATAATGTTTTCCCAACATTCAGCTTGGAATATGTGTCCCATGACCTTCGTTATCTTTTGCCTTTTAATATCATTTATTACATGAAACTTTAACCCAAGCCTATTACAAAATTTCTAAATCATTTTTGGAAGAGAGTCCACAAAGTGTGTGCACTATGCCAAGTGATGGTATATTCAGATCATGGTGGCATTATGAACCTATTGCAGTTCATGAGATTCATAGATCATATAAGTGCAAACGAAAAAATAGAAGAGATCTCTCAATGGTGTGTTCACAATGAACAAAGATCAATGGCATGTTATGCAACTGAAGAATGTTGTATCGATGTGAGATTTGTTGTGACTAGCAGAGGAAGAGCATAAGTTTTGTAGTGCGACCAGAGGTGCCTATGTTGGGTTAGATTGTTGGCCATTGTGAAGCATATCTAATCCAAATTGTGATGAATGACTACTGGTATGATTTGGTGGACACATTGCAGAGATCATTGACAGAGAGACAATATGCATGATAGAGATAGATTTATGG
>APFE030876397.1:107298-123726 GCA_000404065.3 Pinus taeda | reverse complement strand
TTTCTATAGGGATCATAGATTGGTCACAGGGACATTATGTGGCTAACATTGAGAGCTCATATTTATGCCTTGCATTTTTGTAAAAACTTTGTAATTTTTTTATCATTATTGTATCATTATGTTGAGTGAGGTGTTAGCTACAAAGAGGGTTTGAGTAGGAATTGATTTTCAGTTTTGATAGGATGGTTGAATTGTTATGTATTGGCTAAAAAAAGAGTGTGTTTCCTTGTTTAGAATATTTTGCAGTTGTTTGATTTTGAGCTTGATGAGTAGTGAGAGGTTGCATGAGTTTTAAGGGTCAAGGTATATTAAGTTGATTGAGTTGGCCAAAGAGTTGTATTACAGAAAGAGTGTTTTGTATTTAGTTCGAGGAGATGGTTATTGTGGGTCCCATATAAGAATATTATTAAACAAGGGCTATATTTGTTTGAGTGGAGATTTCATGGGATCAATATGAAAACAAAAGAAATGCGGTCCATAAGAGCTTGAAGGTTGAGGCCTTCAGTGGGAAAGTGGTGGCTTGCTGGCAAGTAGTAGTTTGTTGATTTAGGGAGTTGTGTCTTCCTTCGATTTGTGGCTTGAAAACTTTGGGAATGGTAGCTTCCCCAAGGTGGGCTTGGGAAACTATTCAAGGTACGAGCCTACATAATTGAGGGAGTGGTGGATTCCAACAAGTTCTAGTGTGCAAAGTTGAAGAAGTGGTGGCATCTGTTAAGTAGTGGCTTGGAGTGAGTGGCTTCTCACATGCATCACAAGTTGGGGTTTTGCACACTTGTGGTGTCTAGTGATATGATGTAAATAATATTTAATAATAAAGAATAAGCATATGACAAATTTGATGGTGTTTTTTCTCCTTGAAGGGTTTCCACCTTATATCCTATGTTCATGTGTTGATGTGTTGTTTTCATGTTTATTGTTTCTCATATTTCATGGTTAATGATGTTATCGATTATTTATATACTACTTATGATGTGTGTTCATATATGTTTTTATAATGTGTTGTTCATTAATGAATTATTCATTTAATTGTTTAAGAATGGAAAATAATTGTCAAAGTGATCCATCCTACACAATACTGACTCACGCCACCCCCCGTGCCTTTTAGTATTATCAAGCTCCAAACAAGCTATGCACAAGTGTTGCAGGTGTTCTTGGTGGATAGTTAGGGTCAAAGTTGAAGAATTGAGTTTTATGGTATAAATACCTTCCATTCTAAGTCTACCACAATAGTAGGGTCTTAAAATACCATAACATAATGGTAAAAATACACTTAATAACATACATAAATGAAACAATAAATTAACAAAATCAAATTTATAGTTAGAAGCAAACATGAAATGATGGATTGTAGTCGACCTGATGAATGTGAGAGGGGGTCTTGCCATTTCTCTTCATTGTGTGCAGCCAGGTAATGAGAAAAGGTTCATATCTAGATTATAGTTTCTCTAGACTTAGTCACCAAAAAAACAACATTGCTTATCACATATTAATTATATCAGGTTGGCTATAGCTCATAATTATATCTGAATGTAATATTTATTTACTTCATTCAAGACAAGAAATTTTTATTATTTCACATTATGTTGATGATCTTATCTATACAGTAAAAATTTTCAATTGATTCAAACATTCGAGTCAAACATGATTGTAACATTTGAAATGAACGATCTTGGTGAGTTGCATTATTTATTGTGTATTGAAGTATGGTAGAAGGAACATGGTATTTTTATGTGAAAACCTAAGTATACTAAGGATATCCTAAAGAAGTTAAAAATTTTGAGTTGCAAAATAGTTAAATCTCCTTTTTAAGTTGGGTCGAAGTTATATAGAAAGGATGACTCCAATCGAGTTGATGCCACTCTATATTGATAATTATTTGGAAGTTTGATCTTCCTAACTACAAATTTACAAGATATATCTTTTATAGTCAATATGGTATCCATATTTATGTCATAACCTAAGGACTAACATTTGAAGGAAGGTAAGAGGATTTCGAGATATTTGCATGGTACAACTGGTATGGCTTTATCAACTTGATTGGTTATACGAATTCATATTCAGTACGTTGTATAGATGATAGGAAATCAACTTCAGGATATTCATTTAGCATGAGTTCAAAAACAATTTCTTAGAGTATTCAAAAGAAACCTATAGTTTCTCTCTCCATAGTTGAAACATAATATAAAGAAACAAAAATAGTAGCTTGTGAAGAAGTATGTTTAAGTAGAATTTAGGAAGATCTACATCAAAAGTAGGAGAAACCTGCTTGGTTGATTTGTGGTAATTAAATTTCTATTAAATTTTACAAGAATTCAATTCTTCATAGGATGACTAAACATGTTGATATCCAATATCATTTTTTTCAAAACTTGGTTCAATAATGTGTGATCCAGAATGTTGGGCGTAGCCCAACTTGGCTAGATTTTGGGCAAGGAAGACGATTTTTGGGGATAAAGCACACAGTATAAAGTGAAGTAGACCACGTAGAAAACGAGGACCGTGAAACGAACCTATTGTGTCGTATTGGGGCTTCGTGACGAACCCCCTCTATTTTTTTTTAAGCATATAATTGTAAAAGTTGAATGGTTTTGGACCATAGTCCCTTGTATTTTGGAAACCATGGTATGTGGTCTATGGTAATGTAGCAATGTAATCCCTCAATGTAATATTATATAGGGATGAATAATGAATAATAAAGAAGGAAGTCAATGATAATTAGAACCAACGTGTGTTTATGGTTTGATCCTTTCTTATTGGGTTTCGTGGCAAAGGAAAGGATCTGCAACTGAGTGCATAGATGAACTGCAACTGAGTGCATAGGTCAAGAATTGTTTGTTGTACAAATTATATATTATAAGCAATAGTTCTTGTGGACATAGTCCCGCATTGGGACAAACCACGATAAAATATATGTCTACATGTGGTTATTTTCTTATTATTTGCACTTTATTTCAGTATTGTAAAGTTTATGAATGTTTATGATATGTGTAAGTAATGATTGTAATTCTGCGAATTAAAGTATAAGTGCGAAGGATTTTGTAAATGCAAAGTAATAAGTGTTAAAACATAAGAAAATACAAAGGTGTCACAAAGTAGTATCCCTCAAGCTACGGAAACCTGGTTCTGCAACCCCTCATAATCACCTCGCGTGAGACCATGATCTGCTTGCAGGTCGCTGCCAAGAGGGTCAGTGGTTGAGGGTTTTGTTGGTACAAAGTACACTTTGAACCTGGGTATAGCTGACCTAATTCAACAAATGGTTTCGTTTCCGGTACCAAGGTCTGTTTGAGGTATATCTTTTGGCATCCATAGAAGAAATAAATCCAAGTGTGGGTAGAACAAAAGGACCAAGAATTTGCAGGGAAAGAAAATAGAAACCCTCATCTATCAACTAAAAGGTGGTTGGAGAAGTATAATTTTTAAGATCAGTACAAATGTTATTTGGTTCACTTCACGTTGAGCTCTATGAGTGGGTATCAAGATTGATAGAAAGGAAAGATTGTTTTAAGGGAGATGAACCTAAATAGTGGAATTCTAAACAAATACAATGACTCAATAACACCAACAATAGGATCTCAAGAGTTGTTGATTTTTGGATCGATAGCATTTTGGGAGGATTTGTTACTAAGTTTGCGGTAGACTCGATTGTGTCCTACAACAAAGCAGAATGAATATTTTCAAAGGACAGCGGTGGATCTCTGAATATCTGGATTAAGATGCTTTTGTGTGAAAAAGGAATTTTACGAATGCAGCCAGATTATTAGCTACTTATGTTTAGAAGATCTGAAGAAGAGACTGGAAAAATGCACAGTGGAAAAAGGTATATAATAGACACTATGAATAGATCTCATGACCAAGATCCAAAGTTTTTTATAGAAACATACTATATTCCTTTGTTAAATAATTCTGAAAGTGAAGAAAACCATTATGGGACCTCTGAAGAAACCCCGCAATATTCACCCTTTCAGCCTAAAAGTTTGCCAAAGTTAGAATCAAGTAGTAATCAGGGTGTTTTTGGTTTTCCCTATCCCCTTATCCCCCTACTCCTCCTAACCCCCATTTCCCTCCCCTTACGAATCCTCCAACCCCCCCCCTCCCCCTCTCCCTCCAACTAGAACTATAGCCGACGATATTAAGCTTCTTGTATTTAAAGGAATTGGATTAGAGGATCCTGAGCAATTATGGTTCTTACGCGAAGAAGTATGGACAGCGAAGCAGATCCATGATGAAAAAATAAATAAAGTGCAACTCTTCATAACATTTTGGGATAGAGCGCTGACATGGTACATGAATTATTTGAGCAAACAGAATAGAGCATTTGCAAACATCAAAACAACGTTGGTGAAATAATTTAAGAAGTTGAATTCTAAGTCGCAATTTATTACAAAACTAAAAGAGATCAAACAAAGGAATACTAAGTCTATCTGGGAATTTGATCAGAGATTCAAGATCTTATTGGATCAGGTGAGCTTCGAAATACCTCTGCAATAGCATAAGGAATGGTATATAGTTGCGCTACTTCCACATATAAGATTTCCTTTGTCACGACAGAAGATGGAGACTCAATATGAAGATTTAGAACTTGTGATGAAGTTAGAAGCTTTGCCCATAAACAATACAAGTGTAGGTATGTAGAAAATCTAGAGTCAACTAGAAAAATTGACTCTGTAGATACTGGATATGAATAAAAGTAAGGAATCCTGAGAGGAGGTATGGTGTAAAAAGTGTAAAGGAGAAAGCCATTCTAAGGAACAATGCCCTCTTTTTAGAACATACATGGCTAGTGGTGTGTCGAACCCTTTAAACCCCTTGAATGTTGGATCTAGCTTATGGTGTGAGATACACAAAAATATAGGCAAACACCACCCATAAGATTTTTATTTGTTTTAGAAGTACGTACAGACCCCAAGGAACTTGTATGGCATGTTTTGAAAATCAGTGGGACATGATGACAACAATTGCTGAGCTTACAAATTGATGGTGGAGCAAAGTGTTAATGCATATAGATTTCAATCTCAAGAACATGGACATGAAGAATATGCATAGCACGATGGTCAAGGTGGTTATCAAGGTCGAGGTCGAGGTACTAGTCGAGGTGGTGGAGCTGGTCGAGGACGAGGACAGATTATCTGCTATAACTGCAGCCAAGCAAGACATTTTTCAAGGGATTGTTAGAATCCTAATACGACATGTAAGTATTGAAAATATTTTGATCATGTTATTGAAGAGTTTCTGGTACTTATGGAAAAAATGCAAGAAAAAAGGAACCAACACTCGACATAAAACATCCAAATGATGACCGCGGAACCAAGGACTGATGAGCCTCATGTTAGCATTGTAACAAGGAGTGGAGTTGTGACTGGAGATGATAAAGCAAATCAAAAAAATGAAACTAGAGCTACATGGATAAGAAACTCTACTGAAAAAGTTGATGTCTTTTATATTAAGAAGGAAAAAGAAGTCTTCATGTAAGCGAAGCGGAACTTTATGGATGATGGGGCTTCAACTTCTAGCACGTAGCTAGAACAAAAGAATAACTACAATATAATATCAAATGTGACATAAGATGTGGATCCAAGTATTTTCAAGTCTTTTTTTAAAAACTTGCATGTAGTTGTTAAGAAACCATAAGTTTGTAGAAGGGTTGCAAGAACTGATAGACTCCTGGGCTTCTAAATAAGTATCACGAATTGATATGCATGCAGTGAATAATTTACATCCACATAAGAAGAGGACCAGAAAAGAAATTAGGCTTATTACACAGATCATAGAATATGACATGGATCGGTTTATTCTCGATTTGGGGTCTGATGCCGATGTTTTGCATAAGCAAACCTGGGAATTGATGGGTAAGCCAAAGTTGCAATGGTCACCTATTTAGCTAAAGATGGAAAATCAACAAAAGATTGTTCCTCTAGGAAGACTATTAGGTGTCACAGTAGACATTGAAGGGGTTCACACTACTACTGATTTTGAAGTAATAGAAATTGTGGATGATAGTAACCCCTATCCTGCATTACTTGGATTGGATTGGGCATTTTCTAACATGGCTATAATCAACTTAAAGAAGAGGAAAATGATATTTGAAAGAAACAATATGAGAATCATTGTTCCACTAGATCCACCAGAAGGACCAATGTATAATGAACCTTTTAAATAAGAGTACATCGCAGCTGACATTGAAAACATTTATCAGATAACATCAAAAGGAGAGGAATGGGTTAATCCCACTGAAGATGGAAAATTTGGTTGGGAACAAGATAGTTCCTGCACTTTAGATTCAGAAGAAGAATTGGAAAATTTGCAAAACAAGTTACATGAAGTGTGTCTACAAGGCGATATGAAAAAATTACTAAACTCGTTCGATGTATGAAATTTGAGGTGTGTGACTTACCTTTTTATGATGGTTTGGGTAATATAAATATTTTTATTGAAGAATATGAAGAACAGGTACTAGAGTGTCAAATATTGTTAGCTTTGGATCTAGCATTAAGAGATGATCCTGCTAGATGGCGAGGTACACATAAGAAGAATATAGGAACTTGGAAGGAATGTCGAAGGTTGATATGGATAAGGTTTGTTCAGGTAGAAATAGAACTAGCAGATAAATATGATTGTCAAACTAACCCTAGAGCACATCCAGCATTGTGTGACAATATGGAAGGAGATCCCACAAGAAGAATGGGTGCAAGGGTTCATCCATACATTGGAGACAATTCCTCAAAATTGGTACTTGGAAACAACGCTTCGACATGGTATTGCAAGCTAGGTAGATATGTTTGATGGGTTTATATTGACATTTAGCTTTCAAGCTAATTGTCCATACATAGACTCAGCCTTTCAGATAGTTAAAAAGAAGATTTTTGAGAATGAAATTCAACTCACTTGGAAACCTGATTGGGTTGTACATAATGTATTGTAATTCTATAACATCACTACAGAAGAAGATGAAGACCCTCGCAATATTGACATAGTAGAATCTGAAGGGCACCGTGAAGTGAATGGACCTGAGATAGCAATGCCTAATATGAAAAAACCATTAAGGATAAAGAAGGTGAATATAGGGTCAGCTGATGAGCTAAAGTTTGAAACGATAGGAGATTACTGGGATGAATAAACAATCAACAAAGTGATAGATATTTTGCGTGTATACCAGGATTTATTCCCCGCTAAGTTCTCAGGTATGAAAGGCATAGTACAAGACTTGGGAGTTTTGAAGATTCCTTTGAAGTGTGATGCGAAGCCTGTCAAGCAAAGTCCTTATAGGTTGAATCCAAAATATAAGGAAAAGGTGAAAGAAAAGAATTAGATAAAATGATAGTAGCAAGGATCATTGAACCTGTGGAAGAATCAAAGTGGGTAAGTCCTGTGGTTTTCCAGGAAAAGAAGGCTAAAGGGGAAATTAGGATTTGTGCATATATAAGGAAATTAAATGATGCATGTGTGCATGATCTCTTATCGACACCTTTTACAGATGAAGTATTGGATAATGTAGGAGACAAGAGGCCTACTCATTCATAGATGGATTTGCAAGATACCATCATACCATTTTTACACCAGAAGATCAACATCAAACTACCTTCACTATAGAATGGGGATCATATCATTATACATTGATGCCTTTTGGATTGAAGAATGCCTCTGCCATATTTTCAAAAGTAGTAGTTTCATCTTTCATAGAATATATTCACAAGTTCATGGAAGTATACTTTGATGATTGGACAATGTTTGGGTTATTAAAGCAACATGTTGCAAGCTTAAGAGTGATGCTCGACACATGCAAGAAATATCAGATTTATTTGAATGTCAAGAAGTTCATATTTTGTGTACCTTTTGGTGTATTTCTAAGACACATTGTTTGAAAGCAAGGATTGATGGTGGGTCCTGTGAAGATTTATATCATTGTGAATTTACCTCCACCGAAGATAGTTAGGCAGCTTCACACCACACTATGACATACATGATATTACAAAAAAATTATTAAAGGATATGCACAAATTATTGTGCCTATGTGTTACACAGTATTTTTTCACACCTCCTGCACTTCCCTGTGTCATACCCCAGAGTGCCCAAAACTTTACAACTATGCAATGTACCCATCTTGATATGCAGTCTAGATCCTCCCTCAAGAACTAATGAAAAGTTTCCTTGAGCTTTTCCTAAGGAAATTAGCTCAAAACCCTAATTTATGGGTCATCGCAACTATGAAACTGTCCACTCGTGATGATGGAAGGTTGCACCATATGAGCCTCACGCTTATGGTGAAGATTTTGCATGGATACTCATGTTGATCCATAAAAGGCAAGCTTTCCCAAAGTGGAGGAGAAGCTTCGTGATCTAGAGGCTTCCATAATGACAAGTTTGATGATGTTCGTTGTGGATATGGTCGAATTCTCACAATATTACAATTTGATCTTATGAGATTCCTCCTTGAGGTGATGACCTTCCCCTATCTTTTTTGAGATCCTAACTCCCTCTCCCTACCTATATATTCATTCCCCTCCATTCCCAAATGGTTGGTCTCTGATTTTTTGCACCGTTATGCTGAGATAGTGCCTACATGTTATTCACTTTGGCTTGGAGAAGGAATGCTTAGAGAGCTTGAGCTTTGGCTTGGACATTTACTCATGGAGGGCTACTAACATCAAGGCCTAGGTTGTATGCTTCCTCTTTTGTTTATTAATATATACAATTGTTGTTTCACTTTCCATAAATGCTTGTGTCAATGTTTCATTTAAATTAATGCTCCTTAATCTGTTAAGTGGATTACATTTAATTATTCTTGTTGCACTTTTATGCTTTGTCATGTCTTTGGCCTCTTATGCAAGTATTCAAATGTTATGAGTATCCTTCCTCTTCTCTTATTTTGTTTATAATCGAGGAAAGTGTCTTATAGATTGTCTCATTTGTTGCTAGACCCACTCATTAGGCTAGAGGAATCGTCTCTATCCACAGAGAGGATTTACCTACACAAAAATAATGGAGAGTCCACTGGGGAAGTTATAACCTTTCCATCACTTTCTTCGATCTGATCCTCTGATTAGTTTGACCAACTGTTGATTTCTCAACTTCTGTGCATCACTATAGGTTTATACAGTCACTGGTTTTTTCTTAAGAGTGTTGAGTCTGGTCTGATTTTTGAATTTTATTTTTTTCCTTCTTTTCTTCACCCAATGTGTTTTCTGGTCTTACAGAAGCGTTGTCAACACTAAATTTTAATTAACGTTCGTGCTACTCTACCTTCTAGCACTACTTTTCCTTTCACAGGCGTGTTGATCCCATGGGCTAGAAAAAATTAAGGTTTCTTCTCATTGTCAGTGTGTCTCAACCTCTGTGATTGTTTTTCCAGTGTGATGTTATTATGTTTGCCTTGATTACTATCCTTTAATGGTTGCAATTGTCTCTTTGATTTTGTTGGTGTGTGATTGAAGTTAGACTGTCTTCTAGGGTTTCTAGGTCTAGGTCACCCTTCACTCATCACTTGGCTTCTCTTTGTGAGATAGATTGTCTCCATTTAGGAGTTTGACTGCGATCAGGACACCATTTCAAGTTTCTTTCAGCTCATATTTGCGAAGTTGTTTTCATTAGTATTGGATCATATTTGTAATTTGAAAATTACTTTTGCACCATCATCAAATGTAGATTACAATTCTTTTCTTTAGTGAAACTGAAAGTATATGCTTGTTTTTATTTCATTGTTCCAAAAAGAAAAGTGAAAGGATCTCTTCATTTAAGTATTTTTGAAATGATTTTTGTTCGAAACCAAAGTGAATGAAATATTCATTTTGGTTGTTTTGAATTCCATTCTTCTTTTGCTTACATATTAGTTTGCATTTTGAATCAAAGTGAAAGAAAAAGAACAAAAATATTAGTGCATTTAGTGAAAGAAAGTGATTTTGTTTCTCATAATATTGCATTCATTAGTGAAAGTGAAAGAGTAGTTTTCATTTTTTACATCTTGCTTTCGAAAAGTTAGGGAGATATGTTTTGATGCATTTTTCTTGATTGAATGAAAATCTTTCTTGCAGTTTTCCCTCATTAGTTTAGCTTTCATCGAATGAAAAGTTTTCTTTTTCTATCATTTACTTGCATTATAGGAATTCAAGTGACATCGTTGAGGCAAGAAATTGAAACCTAATTCAAGATAAACTTAAAATTTACCTCAATTAACCTAAGGAGAATTTGTAACCTAACGCAAATATTTGGAGGTCTAGGCTAGAGATGTGTTCCGATGTCTTTAAACATAGCAGCTATTGTTAACTTCCTACATTGTATGCCAGTGGTGAAATCTTATTCTAGTATGGAAGTATATCGAAGGTTCTCCAGTAATTTCAGGTATATAAGAGGCATTTCAGTATGGCAAGTATATGGGAAAGCTCTCACTAAATAGTTATGCATTCGACAGTGCTAATACAGACTTGTGATCCCCGTACTATTATGTATATATTGGGAGCCCCCACTAGGTTTCTATACTTTAGCCACAGGTAACCAAGTCCGCCACCTTATAAACATGATACACCGAAAATAGAATTCAAGGAGATCGGTCATCATACATTAAGTCCTTGGTTTTGGCTAAGGTGTATATAATGGTTCATTGATACTTGGTAAACCCTCTTGCCTATTATAACCCTTTTTTATTTAATTGTTGTTTTGAGTTATAAAATTAAAATCCAACCATAATATGTCAAATCCATGCAGTTGCTTCCTTACCTCATATTGAGTAATTCCTTGTAAATTTTAATTTTAATTCCCTCAACAAAATCATCTCTTATCATTTTTCTTTTGAGAGAAAGTCATCATGGTTGAACCATTTCCTTCACCTCACTGTTCCCCTTCATCATCTAATATTGAACGGTCATCACAAGGAGTTCATCCTGAACTTTCATAGTCACTTGAAGCTCAAGGATTTGAACTTGGAATTGTCCCAAGTATCCAACCCATTACTTCTCATCCCCCACCTCGAGACTCATCATCGTAAAGTACAAGAGGACTTGTGTAGTTATCAATAATTTGTTATCTATCATCCAACCTCTATATGAATAAATTTTTATCTTTAGTCCATGATACGCCAATGGAAAATACATGATGTTCGAAGTGAACCTTGGTGAAAACAAAACGCTTGTGTGCTATCTAGTTTCACCTACTCTAGTCGGTTGTTTTGGGTTAACCCTTGGAAGCGCAATCAAGTAGAGTAAGGTGAGGGGGAAAACCTCAACAAGCACGTCAGAGGTATATATAAACTACTTCTTTGAAGGAACAAACTCTTCTACTCTCAATAAGTGAGGATCCCTCTTCTGTCTCTGAAATGAATAAGTGTTATGCACAGTTATGAGAAACGAAAAATGAAAAAATGAAAAATGAAAAATGAATAAGGTGAAAGAAGAGAAATGATTCCAATGTAGAGAGGTGATGAAAATAACTCCGCCAGGGTACTGACCAGGCTCGCTGGCAGCAGAGCGATTCTTGTGTTCTTGCGTGACTCCGTCGGGGTACTTTCGAGGCCTACTGGCAGCGGAGCAACACCAGAGATGAAACTAAGACTCTAACGACTATACTTCTTGTGCACCAATATACCCCTCATCCCCAATCAAAACAACTCTGTTGGCTTGGCTTGGAATGTGTGTCGTCCGACCAAGAGCTTGGTAGATGCTACATCTTACAATCAAGCAAGTGTGGAAACTAAGATGAACAGAGAACTGAACAATACTTCCGGCGGTGTTAGACTTTCGTTTTACGAACAAGGTCCATTTAGAGATTCTGTAGTTTTACCAGTGTGTCACCAAGTGTTGTAGTGGCTACAAGCACCCTCCAAAATTTTTCCTTAGCTTCGTTTTGGAGCCTCCCTACCAACCATCCTCGGAAAAATGTCTTGCACTGTCATGTACATGAGATTCAGTGGACTTCATCCAGCTACTACCTTAGCAGCTCCCTCAAGAAATTATATAATTCTTGAGGGGAACCAGCCTTCCCTCTATAAATTGCGCAATCACTCTGGGCAACCAGCCCAGCTCCCTCCCAGAAATGCGTAAATTTCTCCCTCAGGCAAGCGGGCCGTTTCAATTTCCATTGGGTTCACTGTTCCACCTAGGACCGAGAAAACTTGACTTGCATGCATGGGATGATTTTTCTAGAAATAGAAAAAAGAAACATGCAAAAAACATCCCTAGATCTTAGGGAGCTACTTTTAGCAGCTAGAGGTTACATGCTAGAGTAGGAACAAAGGACACCGACGAAAGCGCAACTGGAACAGCAGTTGAGTGAGTGTCTACAAGTTTGTCGATCTATGAAGACAACAAGCTGATTATAGACAAGGACACCAAGCTAAAATGGAAAGAGGCCATTGATGCATTTGCAAGCACATTTGGGGAATACCTCGAAGAACGCCAAGTCTATGTGAACATTCACAAGTCTGGCTTGTGCAAGATTGGATGCATGTATCCCATGTTCCCATGCGCAAACATGATACATTGGATCATCTCACACACAGATCCTAAGATGATGACATTGATTAGGGTCAGTGGAATGGAGATTGCTACCTTCAAGGAACAAGATTATGAACAAATGGACCATATGTCGAAACCAATGATCACCATGGAGACACCCTTCAGCATACCCAGCAACATTTCCAACTCTAGGGATATACTCAAGAACTAGGTAAAGGAGCTGGCCAAATTCAAGATGAAACCCAACCAGATCTACAAGACGAAGATACTGTGGAAGGCATATCAATACTTGGTCATCTTTGCATGTCGCTTGTATGGCCAAGAGAGCATGGAAACCTTCCCACAGTGTTGGGTGATCGTGTTGGACCAACTGGCTAGTGAAGGAAAATCATGCAATTGGTCTGACATGTTGGCTCATAGGCTGAAGGAACAGGTAACAAGAGCTCAACAGTCGCGCAAAGGTTAGCAAGCGGATATCTACATGTTTGCTTACATCTTGGATGCAATTTGTGCCCATAAGGAGTTTTCGGGCTTGAAGTGGCCATGGACATTGGCAGAGACCTATGTGAACACTTATTGTAAAATTTTGTTTGAATGCAGCTTTAGAGGAGTTATCACATAGCTGTCAGATCATTTTGTCACCTCGGTGTACAAGATGATATTTGAGCAGGATCCACCTTGCATGTCGAAGGCAGCAATGGAGGCACTTATCAATATAGTAGATTGGTATGCCTCACCATCTGGAACCTTCATACGGATGTACAACGCGGAGAAGCCTATGCATGTATTACCAAAGCTTTCCTTGGACAAGCTCATCATGCAAGAAGTATCATACCACATCTTGGCATGACCATCAGCTAGGCTGCACCAGAAGAAGAAAGCACCTTGGCCCGCTCTTCCATTGCAGATCGGGTTATATGAGATACAGAATTTCAAGCATGCAAATGTTGAACCAGAGGAGATCCAGAAATATCCTTTCGACACCCGAAGCTACAATCCATGTGACCCACATTTTTCTGTAAAATATCACTGTGTGAGAGTAAAGTTTCAGTGGATCCACAGGACATGTCATTGGGCAGAGGAGGACCCATGGAGATATTTTTACAGCTTCTCGAGGCCCAATGAACTGATCGGCATCGCTATGGAATATTTATCAAAGCAACGTGAACCTGGAGAGCACGAGTAATAGAACAGTAGAGGTAAAGATACCGGTATGCGAAAAAGGCAAGAGGAAGATTGTTGACAGCACGAAGGTAGAGAAAAGACATAAGTTCCGAGCAAGCCCACTTATGCAGAAATAAGATTTCACGATAGAGGTGAAGAGGCAACTATGTGATAGGAGGAACACACAAAGGCAGAGAGAAAAATGGAGAACGGAGGAAATAAAGAAGAAGTTGCATGAGTTGAAGGAGAAACTCCGGAAGGAATAGGAGCAATTTAGATAGGAGAAGGAAGAGTAGTAGGAACAGGTACAGTAGGAGGTGCAACATGTAGAGATAGATGAAACTACACCTGTACAAGTAGTCGACTCATCTAAACAACTGGCACCAATCAGGAAGGGTGAGTAGTTGCAGAAGCAAGACTTTGCTCAAGATATTGAACAAGAACATGAGAAAATGGATATGGATATGGAGTAACTTGAGTTAGAGCAAGACATCGACCTCGTGCCTCACCACCAAGAGGTCAACCCACCAGCTTCACTAGATCCAAAGGTGGAGCAAGTCCCAAGTGACCAAGGAGACACTGAAATCCTTGGAGACAATCTACAAGGAGAGATGCACAACATTTCATTTGATGAGTCACAACATAGATTTCTGCAGTCTCACAAAGTGTCTACTCCATATGATCACACTTCTCCTGTGTAGTTTGAGGAATGAGTGATTGTGTCTGATGTGCGCAAACATCCAGTAGCATTGGCTGATGTTACCAGATCATATGCCGAATCGACTAGCTCAAGTGTTCGCTTCTTGATAGCTGATAATGAGCGAATCACTAAGGAGTTACAGATGACCAAGTAGGGAGGAGAATTGGTTACAACATCCACCCAAGAATATTTCAAGAAGGCAATACTAGATGAAGTACTTTCGCTTGACAAAGTCATGCGGGTGTTGTATTCGAAGTTTGGAACCATGCATAAGGCAGTTGTCCATCTCAATAGCTAGCAGCAGCGATGTGTTACGAGAGCACATATCTTGTCGAACGTGCATGTTGTTGTTGATTACATGCAAACATGGACAATGGGATACAAGGGAGACACATTACACTTTCCCAAGATGATGAAGCCCAGAGAGGTCGAGTTGAAGGCACACATCTGGAGTCAGATCTGGAACTATGAAGATCTCCCACAGCTTGTTAAGTCCCTATAATACTAGTGATTCCCCCATAACTATTGTCATTGTATCCCTTATTGTTATTTTTGTGCCCATATTGTCCCCATATTGTTATTATTGTTCCCCATAGAATCCCACTATTATTAATTTTGTGCCTTTATATTATTATTGTTAGGTCGGCTTTCATTATATTATGACCCCTTAGACTCCTATATATAGAAAGGAGGTTTTGTCATTTGAATCATCTAAGAATTGTTCATTTGTGTAATTTAAAGGAGGTTTCCCCCTCGAAGAGTCTTATTTCTAAGGCATTGATCTATCTTTTCTATCTTTTTATGAGTTGGTTTCATAACATTTGGTATCAGAGCTTTGGATTCTAGGGTTTCGCTGCTCTAAACAGATCATTGTGGAATTTTCACTATAACTTTTTTTCTGCGATGTTTTAGAAGCTTAAAAAAAACCCATCTTAGATGAAACTGAACCTCAGGCCTAAATTTCAAATATTGTCTCGCTATATGTTCAGAGATATAATATGAGGAAGTTATGGTTTTTGCAGACCCCCCAATTACATTCCAAAAAAGTTACCTTGGGAAAATCGCCATAACTTTTGCTATGAGCATCAAATTGAATTTTCGTAAGAACTTACAGAAAGAGGATGGATTGTAGCCTTTTGGGTATCATTTTTAAAACCTAAGGTTGAAAAAGTGACCCATGAAATGTCGTACCAGTTTTCTCTACTGAACCAGTCTATACTCAGGTCATTGTGGGAGATTTGGCATAACACTTCATTGGAGAATCCAATCTTGATCAGACTTGGGGGTTAGAAATATTACTCAGAGGGTTACCGTAGGAAGGAATTTCAGACCTTAGAGATCCACAATTACAAGGTACATCAGATTCAATATCGAGCTCCTACAAAGTGAAAATAGGTGTGTATTTTTTTTTAAATTTTTGCATAAGCTTGGTTTGAAAAATTAGTTTGAAGGAATTCAAAGGGCATAGTGAAGAATTATTATTGGAAATTGATGCCCTGAAGAAAGAAAATGGAAACACCTATTAAGAAACTTGAAAGCTCTAGCATGACTCATGAAGAAGAGGAAGAAATGCAACATGATATATCAAAATTATGAGACCAAGTACAACAAATTTCACTCACACAAAAAGTAACAGAAGCTAAGATGGATGGTTTAAAGAAAGATGTAGAAGCTAAGATGTATGGCGTGGAAGCTAAGATGTATGGTTTAAAGAAAGGCGTAGAAGCTAAGATGAATGACGTGGAAGCTAATATGGACGGTGTGGAAGCTCATATGGATGGTGTGGAAGCTAAGATGGATGATTTAAAGAAAGGAATAGAAGATTTGAAGACAGATTTGACAAAGTTTCTACAAGAAATGGTTACTAATGGCAAAAGGGCAGTAAAGGAAACTCATGATTTCATAGACTCTAACGTTGGATTGAAGAACCACCATGTTCCAAAGATTGATATGAGGAAGTTTGATGCAAAGGATCCCAGAACAAGGATACTACAAATGGAGTAATTTTTTGGTCTCCATAATGTGCAAAACACACAAAAGGTATGCATTGCAACTTTATATTTGGAACCAAAACAGTTTGTATGGTATCGATGGCTTTGCTCTCGTAAACAAATTGTCACT
>APFE030876397.1:32874-86296 GCA_000404065.3 Pinus taeda | reverse complement strand
AAGTCTTGGAAGGATCATGTTGAACATGTTGACAGGGTGCTACAACTATTGGAGGAGAAACAATTATATGAAAAAATATCCAAATGTTTCTTTGGAGTACAAGAGTTGGAATATTGTATCTCATGAAGGAGTTAAGGTAGACCCTAGCAAAATTAAATCCATTAAGGAATGGAAAATCCCCACATTCATAAAGCATCTGTGAGGATTTCTTGAGTTGATAGGGTATTATCACAAGTTTGTTAAGAAATATGGGAGAATAGCAGCACCTCTATCAACATTATTGAAGAAAGATGCATTTTCATGGACTCCAGAAGAAACAAAGGCCTTCGAACATCTTAAAGAGGCAATGTGCCAAGCACCAGTCTTAGCTACACTGGACTTCACAAAAACCTTTACTATGGAATGTGATGCTTCAGGAAATGGAATTGGTGTTGTTCTAATGCAAGATAAAAGACCCATTGCTTTTGAAAGTCGTCCTATCAAGGGAAAGTTTTTACACAAAGCTATTTATGAGAAGGAAATGTTGGCAATACTACATGCACTTAAGAAATGGCGAGCCTACCTAATGGGAAGACACTTCAAGGTAAAAAAGGATCATGATAGCCTTAAATACTTTTTAGAACAAAGATTATCCTCTAAAGAGCAACAAAAGTGGGTCACAAACATGTTGGGTTATGACTTTGAAATCCTCTACAAAAAAGGGAAGCAAAATGTGGTGGCAGATGCACTCTCAAGAAAGGATGAGGATGCAAAAGCATTGTTTTGCGCCATTTCTATTATCCAACCAGATTGGATAAACGAAGCAAGGGAGGAATGGAAGAATGATGAAGAAGTGTGGGCACTTATTCAAAAGTTACAAGAAGATTCCAGTACATCTGATACATGTAGCTGGAAAAATGATTTGTTATGTTATAAAGATTACTTATACCTCTGTAATAATTCCCAACTCAAACAAAAGATTCTTATGGAATTGCACACTTCTCCCTTAGGAGGGCACCCAGGATTTTTAAAAACTTACCACAGGGTTAAGAAGGAATTTTTTGGGAGGGCCTTAAATCGGATATTCAAAAGTTTGTAGCAGAATGTTTGGTTTACCAACAAAATAAAGTTGAAACAATCAAGACCCTTGGTCTATTACAACCTTTATCCATTCCAAGCCAACGTTGGGAGGAGGTTTCAATGGATTTTATCACAGGTTTACCCAAGTCTGAAGGAAAGAGTGCCATCATGGTGGTAGTTAACAGATTTACCAAGTATGCACACTTTTGTGCATTATCGCATCCATTTAAAGCAAGTACAGTTTCTACCGCATTTATGGAAACAATTCAAAAGCTACATGGAAACCCAAAGATTATTGTAAGTGACCAAGATCCCATTTTCACTGGAAATTTTTGGACAAAATTATTTTCTTGTCTCGGTACTCAATTAGATCATAGCTCATCTTATCATCCTCAATCTGATGAGCAAACTGATATAGTAAACAAATGTTTGGAAGGATATCTTCGTTGCTTTGTCTATGATAAACAAACATAATGGGTTAAATGGTTGCCTCTGGCTGAATGGTGGTATAACACTTCCTTCCATACAACAACAAAAATGATCCCATTTATGGCACTTTATGGATATCAGCCACCATCCATCACATCATATTTAAGAGAAAATTCTAAGGTTCAAGCAGTGGAACATCACATTGAGCATCAACAACAAGTCCTCCAACTCTTAAAGGACAACCTCGTGTTGGTGCAGAATAGAATGGAACAACAGGAAGATCAACATTGCAGCAAAAGAAGTTTTGATGCAGGTGATTGGGTATTCCTACAGCTACAACCATATAAACAAATGTCCCTCAAGAAAGCTAAGAAGGATAATAAATTATCACCAAAGTATTATGGTCCGTACAAGGTGTTGCAAAAGATTGGTACTATGGCATACAAATTAGAGCTTCCTGCAGCTTCTCGATTGCACCCAGTTTTTCCTGTTTCATGTTTAAAGAAGGTTATATGCGATAAGCTCCCAGTTCAAACAATATTTCCAGAACTTGACGAGGAAGGAAAACTTATATTGGAACCAGAAGCAGTCACAGAAACAAAAACTCGACAGCTCCAAAATCGATCAATTTCAGAGTATCTTATCAAGTGGAAGAACTTATCTGCTGAAGATTCCACATGGGAGGATGAGAATTTTATACAGAAGCATCCATAACTACTCAAGCGTTGAGGACAACTCTTCTTTTGAAGGGGAGGGGCATGTTGGGTCCCTATAATACTAGTGATTACCCCATTACTATTGTAGTTGTACCCCTTATTAATATTGTTGTCGTCCTATTATCCCCATATTGTTATTACTGTGCCCCATAGAATCTCTCTATTGTTATTTTTTTGGCTTTATATTATTATTGTTAGGTCAGTTGGGTTATATTGTGACTCCTTAGACTCCTATATATAGAAAGGAGGTTTTATCATTTGAATCATCCAAGAATGTTCATTTATGTAATGTAAAGGAGGTTGCCCCCTCGAAGAGGCTGAATTCTAAGGCGTTGATCTATCTTTTCTATCTTTTCTTGAGCTGGTTTCATAACATGCACTGTCAAGTACATGAGCTTTATTGGTTTTCTAGCAACATGACAGCCTGTGCATGATGGCTTGTTTCACTCCCTTCATAGGCTACTCCCTTGGACTTGGTCTAGTTGTTGGCTGAGAAGCTCCCTCAAGAAATTTCACAATTCTCTAGGGGAACCAGACTTCCCTCTAAAAATTTCTCAATCCTGACTGACAGCTTGTTGGAGAAAACTGCACAATCTGACACAGAAGGACTACTTAGCCTATAAATTGCACAAATCTAGGTAGAAGTTAGCTACTCAGCCCAAAAATTGCGCAATCCCTCTAGGAAACTAGCCCAACTACCTCCCAGAAATGAGCAAATTTCTTCCTCGGGCAAGAAGGTTGTTGCATGTGCCATCGAGTTGACTGGTTCCACGCAGGACCGAGAAAACTTGACTTGCATGCATGGGTTTCTTTTTCACGAAATATAAAAAAGCAACATGCAAAAAGCATCCCTAGATTTAGGGAGATATTTTTAGCAACTGGAGGTTACATGCAAAGATCATTTTAGAAACCTTCCTCCAAGTGTTGCTTTTTCCTATATTTGTGGCATGTGTGTTAGGAGCCTCAAAATTATTTATTAAAGGCTTCAGAGCTCACTTCTTCACATTGATGTTGGAGCTCTAACATCCCACAACACATCCAGGATTCTTCGACACATCCAACTTGTTGTAGAATTTTTTGGTTTTGATATGATAGAATAAATTAGTCAAAAAATGAAAAATATGTTTACAACATGTTAAGATAGGATATGGACAAAAAGAATATTAAATAAAAATGTTAGAAAATATTTTCATAAATATGTTCATATCAAAGAAAATGTTAAGATAGATGCCCTAAAAAATCAAGGCAAAAAACAAAAAGTTAGGCTAGAGAGAAAAGAAAAAGAAATACTCTGAAAGTGTGCAAGTTCAAATGCCACTATTATTTTACCTTTTTCTACAAAATAATGGTTGTGTGCAGCTTGTCATAAATGCCACAACCTGTGACAGTAAAATAGTTTAATCTTGACTGCTTCATGCTTTAAATTTCATGTTTATAGTTAGAGAATAAAGATCTAGCCAAACTGTTTAATCTTGGCAGATCAATAGTTAGGTCGAGAATAATAAGGATATCATTAGCTTAATTTGAGCCCTTGGATTTTATAAGGTTAGAAGTAGATAGTTTTATTTTCAAAAGAAAAAGGGCAAAGAAAAGGGTTTGCTAGCTTAAATGCACCCATTAAGTGAAGAAAAATGTTAGGATAAGAAAAGGGTAAGTAGATGAAAGGTCGCTGAAGTTCACAATTGATTAGTTGACTTCCCCCTCATTTCATCTCATCTTCCACTACATACTTATTAATTTCCCCTTCCCAAATGTTCTCCAATACTAAAACCTTCAGTCATAAAGGCTCAGATCATTTCTCCGACTTCTGGTGGGACCGGACCCTTGGCTTAATGACTTATAGGTATTAAATATTGGAATTCCCTTTACAAAAGTGATTTTTCTTCATTTCCCTAAAAAACCCCTTTTCCTAAGGCTAAACACCATTTTCGTAGGAAAAATGGAAAGCCCATGTCAATCCCCCTTTCACTCACAAATACCCCAAAAAACCCACAAAATGAGTTTTATCCTAAGTACTAATGTATGTGGATGATGAGCATATAATTCCAAATTTAAATTATACTTAGCATATCTCCTTTCCAATCATATTCGTATTAACTTTTAATTTAATATATTAAATCCCTAAAATACCCATTCCCATATATTATTAAGTCCTTTTACGTAAATATCCTGAAACCTTGTTTTAACTATAAAACTATGTATTTCACCCAAAACCCATTAACTTATTGATTCACGATAAAGTTAATTAAACCTTCATTAATCATCCCAATCGCCTAATTTGAGTTTAAACATGTAATTAAGTGCTTTACCTTCCGATAATGCTCTAGACTCCTTCCATAGACCTTTAAATTCAAAATGAAGTCATTTCTGCCCTCCCTGCCAACCTATGTTTTTCTTAACATTTGTTGTGTTTTGCAGGTGATCATATGAAACTTCTTGTTCCAGGTTTACAAGAAAATGAATTCAAAATCCTTCATACAGTTAAGGACAAATGAGACAACCAAAATCCAAATTACCTGATGCTGAGACATAAAAGTTAAATGATTTACTGTTGAAATATACAGTAAAAACTTGAAATGTACAGTAAAGGTAAAAGGACACAGTAAAGGATATTCACAAAGGTCAAAGTGTATCAGATCCAGTGTAAAGATCAAACAGATAAGTATCTTAAAAGGAAAAATATCAAAAACCAAAGCCAACAAAACCTAAATAACAGGGACAGAAAGAAGGAGTTCAATAGTTGTATATATCTTCTTACATGAATATTCTTCCTTTTCCTAGAATAAATCCTTAAACAGTTTAGGATATTTTCTTATTTTTGTATAAATAACTCTCTTCTCGAGTTATCAAGGGGTTTATTGTTCGTTGGTCATTACTCACTATTCAGCTTTGAACATGGTTGCACCCTTGATGAAGCATTTCTAGACATTTGATGTACTTGACTTTTTTGGAACCTCAATACGAAGCAAAGGATTTTGAATTCTGTTTTGCACAGTTTGTGTTTCATGTAATTTTTTCCAATATTACTCATTATATTTGTATTCATATTCTTATGACTTTACAGAGATAACTAGGTAGGAATAATTGTGTTTCAATCTATTCTTATAAGCTTTCTGAAGTGATAATCATTAAAGAGAATGGATTAATGGACTATTTGTTTAATTAATTCCCTCTGAATCAATAAATCATCAACATCTTGTTGTAAGCATAAGCATATTCTCTTGAACCTTCTGAACACCAGCTAGAGGTTTTCATACTTATGATTATGTAATTGTCTATTTGAAAATTGTGATAATCATATTATTTTTTGTTTTCTTCTCACCACTATTCAAGCTTTATCATTGTGTGAAATTTTATAACAACCCCTTACTAAGATATTGATATTATTCAAAGGGTTAGGTATATCAGTTCTATATTTGCTTTATTCATTGGTCTCCCAAATCAAAACAAAAAACCCAAAACATTTATATTAGATGCTCTGGCATTGATAGTTGACCACTCTTATCTCAGAGGTGCAACATCAAACTGGCATCGTTGTCGGGGACTCCAATTTCATTAATTTTTCATGGGGCAACGACATGTATTCTATTCCTTTAAGGTGATTAAAGGTCTATAAAGGTTAAAATCCTTCCCTTGGTGACTCCACTCTCTCAAACTAGCACCTTTTAATCACACCAGATCTCGTTCAAAGGGTAACCTAGTTGATCCTTTGTCAGATCCTGAAAATTTTGAGAAAAGCCAGTTCTAAAAGGGGACATCAACCCTCTTATTCTTCTTCTTCTTCAGTCTTTCATTCTGAATATTTACCATCATTTGATCCTTATAGTAACATTCCATCTAGTCCAAATTACTCCCACCTATCACCTACGGTTGCTAAACTTTTGAGAATAGGAGTTGATTTTAAATTAGCATTCCTCATTCATTCATTTGAAACTCAACCAGGACCCTCATTACCACCAGGATCTCCTAAAACTGAATCTGAATTGGGTGTTAATTTACCAGAAGAGACCTTCTCAGCATATTCAAATCCACTCTTTGAATCAAAACAACGTATTCATCCATAGGTCCAAAAGTTAGTTCTTAGGACTCCTTTGAAATCACTTAGGAGATCCCCTCCTCCTTCACCTCCAACTAGCTTTTCAACCCCTCAATCACCTTTTTCAACTTCTTCTTCTTCTTCTTCATCTTCTTCAACTTCTACATCCACACAAACACCTCATACACCATTGCCCACTATGGCTTTCCAACCTACTGTACAGGCTAGATATGCGGCTTTAGTCTTACCTCCTAATTTCGATGCATTCCCAGTTGGATACTCGAAATACCTTCTCAGGTATAATGGAGAGACCGGTCCTTCTGCTGAAGACCATCTTCAAGCCTTTTAGACTTTGCAGATAACATGAATATTGAACAATAAAACGTCTACATGAGATTGTTTGTATAGTCACATGAAGGAAATGTAAGAATTTGGTTTAGGCAGTTACCTGCAAATACCATTAGAAATTGGGAAGAGCTTACAACCCATTTAAAAACCAGTGGGGTGTGAAAAAATATCCTAAAACTTAAAAGAAATTTTGGTGAACCTGTATCAGACTTTATCAAAAGATTCAATAAGATTTATCATAAAATGCCCCCTGATTGTAAACCCCCTATAGTAACAGCAAAGTCTAGATTTTCTAAAGCCTTTGATGATGATTTTTTTGTTATGCTGAGAGAGAGAACTTCAAGAACTCTTGAATATATGCAAACAAATGCTATTGAGGTAGAAGCAAATAGGGCTGCTTCAACTACTTTGAAAGCTAAAGAGGAAAAGTCCCAAATAAAACTCAAATCGACACCAAAGCCTTGCAATTCTTTTAAGACTAAAACTGAAGATTGTACAATAGATGAAATAAATTCTCTTCTTAGAAATCTATCTAATATAATTTCCATGATTGAGACTCAACCTAGGACAACTCAACAAACAGTTTCCAAACCCCAAAATCAAAATCAAGGTCAGTATCAAAGAAATCCACCATTACGAATTCTTCAAAGACCTAGTAATGATCAACAGGTTCCCACTCCTTTGTTGGTAGATGATCAGCAATCTGATGATAATATTATGACCATCACTGAAGATATAAATAATATGGATACTTCCTCTGATCAAATACTTATCATTCCTCTCTCACAACAAGATTAGGATCAAGAAGATCAAGAATATTCACAGGTTTCTAAATACCATGATTTCTCTGAATTTTTAATTGCATAGTTGAACAAAAGATATGACCTTAGGCCTAGGCCTGGCCCTGGAAGACCTCCTAAGGAAACTCCAGTAATTGAACCTCATGCCAAAGTTGCTCAAACTCAAACAAATTTTATTCGACCATTAGGAGAGCCAATTAATATTCCTCAAAATGACAAAAATGCATTGAATACTTTTAATGTTGAAAAAGAGTTAGAAAGAGTTAAAATCCCAATTCCTCTTTCAGAACTTTCTAAGAACCATGGGTATAAAAATCAGGTCTCCAAATGGCTGCAAAATACCTTGGTTTATGTTGAAGGTGATATCATTAGTCTGCAAGATGAAAAACCAGCAGTTGTTTTTGGCCCAAGCTTAGATATGATAGATGAAATATTGCCTCCTTTCTATATAACTATTAAGACAAATGATTCCATGTTGTATATTTGTATGCTTGATTCTGGAGCATCACATAACTTCATTCCAAAAACTATCATGGATCATTTGAAACTTGAATAACTAGATCCTATCATGACTTTTACACCTTTGATTCTAAGAGGGTTCCTTGCTTAGGATTGATTAAGGATTTAGTAGTCACCCTTGCCCAAATTCCAGTGAAAAATATAGTACTTGATATAGTTGTCACACATTATCCCTCCCAAATTTGGAATGCTCCTCTCAAGGTCTTGTTGTGCCAAATTAGCGGGAACTCTTCAGATGGATATGTCTTATGTTATTATTCCAATTTATGGGGGAGAACAGCTAAGATTATATAGGGAGGTGAGATTTGTACACACTATTGTAAAATAGACCAACCAAGGAACCATCCCATTTATGCAATTGACCAATATTTTGGTTGCTTTCAACTCTCTTCAAACCAAGTGCATGAAACTCAAATTTAAAATTGAAGATGTAATCGAAAGTCCAGTACCAAATAAAACTGATATATGGAAACTATTCTTTGGTGGCTCCTATACAAAAGATGGATCAGGAGCTGGAGTAGTTTTAATATCACCAGAAAAGAAAACATTACCCAATCATGTAAGCTCGACTTCGAAACTACAAATAATGTGGCTGAATATGAAGCTTTCCTTTTAGGATTGCAATTAGCCAAAAGCTTAAAGGTTTGAAACTTAAGTGTTTTTATTGATTCAGAACTTATTTTCAAACAAGTGAGAAGTATTTTCCAAACTAAACATCCTAGACTTCGGTCTTACCAAAATGAAGTATGGGATTTAGTTGAAAACTTGTTTGATGCCTTTAATTTGACTTATATTCCAAGAGATCAGAATATTCATGCAGATGTCTTAGTTGTTTCTGCTAGTTCATTTAAAATTCTTAATCAGACTAATGTACTCTACCAAATACAAGTCAAATATAGACCATCTATCCCAGACAATCTGAAACACTGGCAAATATTTGAAGATGATGAACACTTGAAATCTTTTCTACAACTTGTAGTTCAATTTTCTCTTCTACAAATTGATGAAGATAGATCTGAAATAAATGAAAATACAAGTGAGAATGATACTTCAGGTTTCACTTCAAAAAAAAATTATCATAATACTATTTAACTGTCTAACAATTTTATTCCAAAAGGCTTGATAACTTTAGAAAAAAAAAATTGATCAAAATGATGTTCTCTGAAATCCTCAGTCCATTTCTTCTAAAGAGGACATAGAGGAAATTAACATTGGAACAAATGATGATGTCAAAAGCATCAAAATTTGTGCATCTCTAGACCTTGAGATCAAAGCTCGGTACCTTAAGTTACTTCAAAATTATAAGGATGTTTTTGCATGGACTTATGCTGATCTTAAGACCTATGACTCTTCATTAATACATCATAAGATTCCCTTGAAGCAAGAAGAAAAACATTATCAACAGAAACTTAGGAGGATAAATCTAGCCCTTCTACCAACTGTAGAAAGGGAAATTAAGAAAATGCTAGATGCCTAGATCATTCTCCCTCTTAGATATTCTAATTGGGTTGCAAATTTAGTTCCAGATAGGAAAAATAATGGAGAAATCAGGCTTTGTGTGGACTTTAGAAATTTGAACAACGCATCATTAAAGGATAATTACCATTTGCCCAAGATGGATCAGTTACTTCAAATGGTTTCAAGAGCACAAAGACTTTCTATGCTTGATGGTTTTTCAGGTTATAATCAGGTGAATGTTGATCTAGCAGACAGGGAAAAGATAGCCTTCACTACACCCTAGGGTACATTTATGTATGCTAGAATGCCATTTGGCTTATCAAATGTTGGAGAAACATTTTAGAGAGCTATGGATGTAGCTTTCATGGGTCAAGTAAACAAATTTGTAGTTATTTATTTTGATGACATTATTGTTTTTTCTAAATCTAATCAGAAACATCTAAAGCACTTAAACAAGGATTTGGATAGGTGTAGGAAATTTGGGATATCATTGAACCCTAAAAAGTCTTCGTTTGTTGTTAAAGAAGGAAAATTATTAGTCCATATAATCTCAAAGGAAGGAGTGGTAATTGATCTTAAGTGTGTGTTTGCCATTGAAACATTGACCTTACCTAGAAACAAGAAAGAAATTCAAGCTTTTCTGGGTAAGATGAATTTTTTAAGGAGATTCATCCTGAATTATGCAGAGATTGTAAAATATATAACTGACATGCTCCGAAAGGATCATGAAGTTAAATTGACTAACTCTTCCAAGCACACATTTAATCAGATCAAGAAAGCTATCTCTGAAGCTCCCACCTTGGCCAACTCTGATTATACTAAACCATTCAATATCTTTTCTTTTTCCTCAGAAACAACCCTTGTTGTTGTCCTATTACAAAAGAATGAAGATTCCCATGACCAACCCATAGCCTTTTTCAGTAAGGTTATGAGAGATGCCAACCTTAAATATGACATAATCGAGAAGCAAACATATGCCCTCATTCAAGCCCTGAAATATTTTAGTATGTATGTCCTACATTCACCTATTACTGCTTATGTTCCTAATGGTGTTGTAAAAATTGTTTTAACTCAACCTGACACTGATGGGAGAAGAGGTAGGTGGACCACTCAAATACTTGAGTTTGATCTAACTATCAAAACTACAAAGCTAGTAAAAGGCCAGGGATTAGCCAAGATTCTAGCAGAATCCAATTGCAAAGTGCCTGGAATCAATTCTATTTTAGAAGTATAAGGGAAGAATCCACAAGAACCTTCTATCCTATTATAAGGGAAGAATCCACAAGAACCTTCTGTCCTAGTACAAGGGAAGAATCCACAAGAAGCTTTTGTCCTAGTACAAGAGAAGAATCCACATGAACCTTCTGTCCTTGCACAAGGAAAGAATCCACAAGAAGCTTTTGTCCTAGTACAAGAGAAGAATCCACAAGAACCTTCTGTCCTTGCACAAGAATAGAATCCACAAGAACCTTCTCTTCAACTTGAAGAAAAGAATCCACAAGAACCTTTACCTTCAGATCAAATTAGCCCTTTACATATTGATGACAAATTTCTATTGTCAGATTGGTATAAAGACATTGTAAATTTTCTCCTCCATTTTGAGTGTCCAGCATCATTTTCCAAAGCCCAGTGTAAAAGTCTTAATTGAAAGAAATCAAGTACTGCATCATAAATGCAAATTTGTGCTGGAAAGATCCACTAAATATTTTGTTATTATGTTTAACAGAATTAGAAACTGAAAGAATCATTGATCAGTTTCATGCAGGATTTTGTGGAGGACATTATGCTTGGAAAGAAAAAATATACAAGATATTAAGAGGAGTATTTTATTGGCCAACATTGTTCTTGCAAGTAGGGGAAAAGGTCAGAGGTTCATTGTTAGATGTTTGTTGGTAAGCAGAAACTAGCAGCTCTTCCACTAGTGCCATCAATAATCTCAGCACCTTTCCTTCAATGGGGATTAGATTTTATTGGAGAAATCCATCCCACTTCAAGTAATCAGCACAAATGGATTCTCACAACAACAGACTACTTCACTAAATGGGTAGAAGCAATTCTAGTAAGAAATGTTACTGATTCAGTAGTAATTAAATTCATTGAAAAAAACATCTTATCTAGGTTTGGTTGCCCAACTCAAATTGTCACAGATAATGCAGTAGCATTCTCTGGTGTTAAAATGATTCATTTTTGCCAGAAATATTAGATTTTGTTGCATCATTCAACTGCATACTACCCTAAAGGTAATGGCCTCACAGAATCCTCAAATAAAAGTCTGGTAAAGGTAATCAAAAAGACCTTAGAAGATCATAAAAAGAGCTGGGACTCTCATTTAGTTTATGCAGTATGGGAAAACAAAATAAATCCAAAAATATCTACTAGAAAATCTCCTTTTCATTTAGTCTATGGGAAAGATGCAATCTTCCCTACCAATTTGGCCTTCCTTGTTTTAAAATTCCTTCAGGATTTAACAGATGAACCTGATGATTTTTCAAGGAGAATAAATCAGATTATTGAACTTAATGAAAACATAGATGAAGTTCAATACAAATTGAAGAAATATCAGAATAAGATAAAAATCTTGTTTGACAGAATAGCCAGGGAAAGGCACTTTAGAGAAGGTGACCTAGTTCTAAAATGGGACTCCAGGAAGGAGGAAAAGGGAAGGCATGGCCAGTTTGATAATCTATGGTTTGGTCCATTAGCAATTGTTGAAGTAAAGGGTAACAACACCTTTGTGCTGCAAAATCTTGAGGGACAATATTCCACTTATCCTGTAAATGGAAGGTTTCTCAAACATTTCATTCAGTATTAAGAGTTTGGGATACATTTCATTGTAAATATTCCAGTTTATTTTTAAGTTTTCAGTGAGATTTTTTTTACAGAAAATACTCCAAAGCCCGAGGAGAAGGCACATGGATCTACAGGTTCTTTGCATTCTATAGGAGAAAGCAGTTCCCAGTTGGAGCCGATGTTGTAGCATTTTCTGGTTTTGATAAGATAGATTAAATTAGTCAAAAAATGAAAAAAATGTTTACAAAATGTTAAGATAGGATATGGACAAAAAGAATATTAAATAAAAATGTTACGAAATATTTTCATAAATGTGTCCTTATCAAAGAAAATGTTAAGATAGATGCCTAAAAAATCAAGGCAAAAAACAAAATGTTACGTTAGAGAGTAAAGAAAAAGAAATAAACTCTGAAAGTGTGCAAGTTCAAATGGCACTGCTATTTTAACTTTTTCTACAAAATAATGGTTGTGTGTAGCTTTTCATAAATGCTACATCCCATGATAGTCAAATAGTTTAATCTTGACTGCTTCATGCTTTAAATTTCATGTTTATAGTTAGAGAATAAAGATCTAGCCAAACTATTAAATCTTGGCATATCAGTAGTTAGGTAGAGAATAATAAGGATCTCATTAGTTTAATCTGAGCCCTTGGATGTTATAAGGTTACAAGTAGATAGTTTTCTTCTCAAAAGAAAAAGGGAAAAGAAAAGTGTTTGCTAGCTTAAATGCACGCATTAAGTGAAGAAAAATGTTAGGATAAGCAAAGGGTAAGTAGAAGAAAGGTTGTTGAAGTTCACAATTGATTAGGTAACTTCCCCCTCATTTCATCTCATCTTCCACTACATACTTATTAATTTCCCCTTCCCAAATGTTCTCCAATACTAAAACCTTCAGTCATAAAGGCTTAGAGCATTTCTCTGACTTCTGGTGGGACCGAACCCTCGGCTTAATGACTTATAGGTGTTAAATATTGGAATTCCCTTAACGAAAGTCATTTTTCTTCATTTCCCTAAAAAAAACCCTTTTCCTAAGGCTAAACGCCATTTTCCTAGGAAAAATGTAAACCACATGTTAATCCCCCCTTTCACTCACAAATACCCCAAAAACCCCACAAAATGAGTTTTATCCTAAGTACTAATGTCTGTGGATGATGAGCATATAATTCCAAATTTACATTATACTTAGCATATCTCCTTTCCACTCATATTCGTATTAACTTGTAATTTATATATTAAATCCCTAAAATACCCATTCTCGTGTATTATTAAGTCCTTTTACGTAAATATCCCAAAACCTTTTTTTAACTATAAAACTATGTATTTCACCCAAAACCCATTAACTTATCGATTCATGATAAAGTTAATTAAAACCTATGTTAATCGTCGTGATCGCCTAATCTGAGTTTAAACCTGTAATTAAGTTCTTTAATTTGCGATAATGCTCCGGACTCCTTCCATAGACCTTTCAATTCAAAATGAAGCCATTTTGGCCCTCCCTGCCAACCTATGTTTTTCTTAACGTTTGTAGTGTTTTGCAGGTGATCATACGAAACCTATTGTTCCAGATTTACAAGAAAATGAATTCAAAACCTTGCATACAGTTAAGGACAAACGAGATGCTCAAAACCCAAATTACCTGATGCTGAGACATAAAAGTTAAATGATTTACTGTTGAAATATACAGTAAAAACTTGAAATGTACAGTAAAGGTAAAAGGACACAGTAAAGGATATTCACAGAGGTCAAAGTGTATCAAATGAAAGATCATAAGTGAACATCACATCCAGCGTAAGGAACAAACAGACAAGAAGATTAAAAGGAAAAATATCAAAAACCAAAGCCAAAAGAACCTAAATAATAGGGACAACAAGAAGCAGTTCAATAGCTATCTCCATCTTCTTGCATGAAGATTCTTCCTTTTCCTAGAATAAATCCTTAAACAGTTTAGGATATTTTCTTATTTTTGTAAAAATAAATATCTTCTCGAGTTATCAAGGGGTTCATTGTTCATTGGTCATTACTAACTATTCAGCTTTAAACTTGGTTGCACCCTTGATGAAGCATTTCTAGACATTTGATGTACTTGACTTTTCTGGAACCTCAATACGAAGCAAAGGATTCTGAATTCTATTTTGCACAGTTTGTGTTTCATGTAATTTTTTCCAATATTACTCATTATGTTTTTCTTCATATTCTTATGACTTTACAGAGATAACTAGGTAGGAATAATTGTGTTTCAATCTATTCCTATAAGCTTTCTGAAGTGATAATCATTAAAGAGAATGGATTAATGGACTCTCTGTTTAATTAATTCCCTTTGAATCAATAAATCGTCAGCATCTTGTTGTAAGCATAAGCATATTCTCTTGAACCTTCTGAACATCGATAAAAGGTTTTCATACTTATGATTATGTAATTGTTTATCTAAGAATTGTGATAATCACATTATTTTTTGTTTTTTGCTCACCACTATTTAAGCTTTATCACTGTGTGAAATTTTACAGCATCCCTTTACTGAGATATTGATATTATTCAAAGGGTTAGGTACATCAGCTCTATATTTGTTTTATTCACTGATCTCCCAAATCAAAACCAAAACACCCAAAACATTTATCTTAGATACTATGGCATTGATAGTTGACCATTATTATCTCAGAGGTACAACGCAACTCAGTTGTTTTCGAGTAAGTCCGCTTAACTTGTCTTTTGCAGCATTTCTCTCGCTTTTTGTGTTTTGGATTGTGTGAGTGTTGTCTGCTTGATTTCTATGAATTCTTGTTGTCGTTTGCATGCATATTAGCTTGTACTAGTATATTTTAAATTTTCGTTAGCATCTCACTATTTTCGCATGTATAACAATGTTTTGCACAAACAGTCGTCGATTTGGCGACTCGCTTCACACACATGCATGTTGTTCTATTTTTTGAATATTGCATTCACTGTTTTCATGCACAATCATTCACTCCTACTTACACTTAGTATGGTCGTGCATTCTCATCCCCATTTGCTTTCAGTTTCCCGTCGGCAGGTTTGGGCTAACTTAACCTGGACTCTGCCTCACCAAGACAGCATTGCATAATCCTGAGAGGGAAGCCTCTGCCTTCCTCCCAAAAAATGTGCATTTCTGCCCAGTGATTTTCCTCCATTATTGCATTGTGCAATCCTAAGAGGCAGTGACTGTTGGCCCATAAAATTGCACAATGAAGTCACTGGGCTTGCAACCCCTGCCAACTAAAATTACGCATTGTGGAATCCCAACAGCCAATAGGCCAATCGAGATTGTGTATTTCACAATTCCAGCAGTAAACCAACCTCCCAATGGTCTGGACTACCTTTTGTGTAAATCTAGCAGCCAGTCTCCTAGCCTCCCAGCAAAAATTGTGCAATCCTTTCCAGTTAATCCCCAGGTGTGTTGCATATCATTCCTCAATTTTTCCTTGGTTTTAGCTTATAGATTTCTTTCCATGCATGTCACCATGTCTCCAAATATAGAAGGTGTTTTTTTGCCTCTCAGTATCTCAAGATCGATGGCCTCAAAGAGAGCAGGATCAAAGGACACCGACGGAAGCGCAACTGTAGCAGTAGTTGAGCGAGTGTTACAGGTTTTCCGACCTATGAAGACACCAAGTTGATTATAGATAATGACATCAGGTTGAAATGACAAGATGCCAATGATGCATTTGTAGGCACATTTGGGAAAGACCTCGAAGACCACCAAGGCTATGTGAACATTCACAAGTCTGTCATGTACCGAATTGCATGCAAGTATCCCGTGTTCCCATGCATGGACATGATACATTGGATCGTATCACACACTATCCTGAGGTTATGGAATTGAGTATTGTCAGTAGGACGGAGATTTCTACCTTCAGGGCATAGGATTATGAAAATATGTAACATATGTCGAAGCCAATGATCACCATGGAGACACCCTTTAGCATACCCATCAACAATGCCAACTCCAGGTATATCTTGAAGAACTGGGTAAAGGAGCCGGCCAAATTTAGGATGAAACCCAAACAGATCTACAAGACGAAGATAATGTGGAAGGATATCAATACTTGGTCATATTTTCATGTCACTTGTATGGCCAAGAGAGCACGAAAACCTTCCCATAGTGTTGGGTGATTGCGTTGGACCAATTGGCCAATGAAGACAAAGCATGCAACTAGTCTGACATGTTGACTCACAGGTTGATGGAGGCAATAGCGCGATAGGAGGTGAATAGGCAACAACGTGATAAGAGGAATGCAAAAAGGCAGAGAGAAAAATGGAGAATTGAGGAACCAGAGAAAGAATTACATGAGTCAAAGGAGCAACTCAAGAAGGAACAGGTGTGACGTAGATAGGAGAAGGAAGCATAGCATGAATAGGTACATTAGGGGACACAACAGTTAGTCAACTCATCCAAATAGTTGGTACCAAATATGCGGGGTGAGAAGTTGCAGGAGCAAGACTTTGCTCAAGAGATTGAACAAGCACTTGAGCAAATGAATACATATATGGAGAAGTAGGAGTTAGAGCAAGACATCGACCTCATGCCTCACCACCAAGAGGTCGATCCACCAACTTCACCAGATATAGAGGCGGAGAAAGTCCCAAGAAATCAAGGAGACACTGAAATCCTTGGAGACAATCTGGAAGGAGAGATGCACAAGATTTCATTTGACGAGTCACAACATAGAGTTATGCAGTCTCGCATAGTATCTACTCGAGATGATCACACATATCCTATGAATTTTGAGGAATGAGTGATAGTGTTCAATGTGCGCAAACATCCAATAGCATTAGTCAATGCTACCAGAGCATATGCCAAAACCACTAGCTTGAGTGTTCACTTTTTAGTAGGTGAGAACGACCAAATGGATAAGGAATTACGTTCGACCAAGTAGGGAGAATAATTGGTTACAGCATCCTCCTGAGAAGAGTTGAAGAAGGCAATATTGGATGAATTATTGTCCCTTGACACAGTCATGTGGGATTTGTATTCCACGTTTGTTATCATGCATAAGGCATTTGTCCATCTCAACAGCTAAGAGCAGCGATGTGCTAGGAGAGCATGTATCTTGGCGAATGTGCATGTTGTTGTTGATTACATGCAAACACGGAAAATGAGATACAAGGGAGCCTCGTTACACTTGCCCAAAATGAATGAAGCCTAGAGTGGTCACACTGAAGGCATGCATCCAGAGTCAGATCTAGAACTATGAAGATCTCTTGCAACTCATCAATAGTTTGTAAGCTTCCTATGCATGGGTATTCAAGAGCATGGATGTTGTTGTGCACGCACATTCGATCCCATCTATTGGGACACTCACCTAGGCAAAGACAAAAGCATAGGTATGACTGGAGCTTGACTCGTACTTTGACAAGTTAATGCGCATAGCCACCAGCCCAAACTTGATGATCAACACAAACACCATGAATCAGTATGTTGTTGGTTTGGTTGTACTCAAGACAATGATGTGCATGTTATCAGACGAGTTGGAAAGAGGAGCTCGAGCAGTGTACCCGAATTCTATGGAGGTAAGAGTTCATTTCTAGAGAGATGTCACCCTAGAGTACAAGGACACCATCACGGACTACCGAGATTAGCATCAGTTCTCAACTATTGACCACCATGAGGATGTCGAAGAGATGGTATTCCAATAGTTGTCTGAGTCATAGTGATGTCTTGCATGGCTTGTTCAAGCCTATTTTTTCTCACATGGGTACATGTCTATATTGTATGTAATGTCTTGTCAAGTGGAAGTTCAAGTTTTGATAGTTGAATGTAACAGTCATAGAGTAGATAAAGAGTCATTAGGGTAGTTGAACTGTCACAAAGGGGAATTTCAAGGGCCACCCCACCCTTTGCTATAATAGTCGCTCATAACTCATTGTAGAGGCTTTTTGTCAGCCAAGCTTCCGATAGGAGTATCATAGAGAGAACTTTCACGGTATTGTAACGAGCCTTGGCTTCTCCACTATGCAGAGCTAGTATATCTCTTTGGAGGAGCAGGTAGCAGTGACTGTAACGTTCTGCTATCAAAACTAGTGGTTGGTCATGGTTGTATTGTTGATGAGCACCAGTATTGCTATAAGAATGTTGCAACTCCTAGGCTACCAACTTTACTTTTTCAACCCAGGGTTCGTACAAACTTGGAGGTGACAGTGCTATATACACAAGTAAAGTGATGGTTATGCCTTTTTTCACGATTCAGCTGGTGAGAGACCACTGGGGTTTTCAAGCCATAATTCTATGGAGTCAAAATAATCTTGGTTTCTTGATGGAAGAAAGGGAATCCTCTCTAAGGGAGAGCTCCTCTATTGTAATAATGGAAAAGACCGAAATTCAATGCTAAATCACACAATTTCCTAATTAGCTTCCAAGAAACTATGATTTGCAATAATGCTAAATTAACATGAAGAAAATGCTACTATATAAGAATGGAAGTAAGAAGCATCAAACATCACTAGTGTGTAAGTAAAGGGACTGAAATAAATCTATTTTGGTCTTTTTGTCTTTTCATGCAAAATCAAGTATGCAAACTAATTTCTTTTGCTGATGTGGCAGGTGAATTAAGGATGTTGGAGGATGGATGGAAGCGTTAGGAGATGGTTGGATGGTGTGGGAGACCCTTGGGATGATTTTGGTGACCTCCTAGAGGTTTTTGCTCAATTCGGCCTCAAAACAGGCCATTTTAGGAAAAGCTACAAGATGTACTAGAAACCTACAGGATTCCCTGTAAACCTACAGGATACAATCGAGAGAAAAATGGAGGTGTTGGAGGTGATGGAAGGCTTAGGGAAGGTGTTAGATGGTTGTAATGAAGTGAGGAAATGTTTAGTATCACTTAGAATTCAACAACAAAGATAGAGGATGGTTGGATTCAATCAATGTGCTTGGAAGAATTTCTATGAAAAATGATGAAAACTAGTGAAGGCAATGGTGAAAACAAGGAATGACTATGGTGGATGGAGTGGAAGGTGGTTACTGGCTATGAAGTCTTTGTCTCCTCTTGAAGCACATGCTCTACATAAAACATGTATAATTCCCAAAAATCTATGTAAACAAGAAGCATTCTCATAAGCTAAGAAAGCAGAATTAATGAACTAACTGCCTACATGATGCATGAGGAAAGTTTCTAAAGGGAATGAAAGCATGGATGAGATATACTTCAAGAGTGAAGATAGAAGAGATGGCAATGAAATCATACTTTGAAAAATTGATCAAATTCTAACTTAAAGACAGTAAACTCTAAAGCTTATGCAAGAAATAGAAATATGTGTTTTTGGGGCTGCACAAGGGTCCCTTCCTCAAATCATGATCCCAATGGGAGGAAAAAAGGCCAAGACACCCAATAACAACCTTGTGGTACTCCTTTTATCCTTGTTAAGTTGCTACTGAGGTAAGGCACAAATGGAAGCAACCTAATAAACAACCAATCCAATCTACACTACTTGCAATGAAAACACATCTAAAAGCAAATTAACAATGAAGCTATGAGACTAATCTAAACAAACAGATACAAGAAAGAGGAGCCTTGGCTGCTAGGGTTGGACCCTAACCCAAAAGCTACAAACCTCTGAGTTAACTCAGTGCTGGCTCAAAACAAAACTCATTTTTTTTACCAAAACAGAAAATTACATCAATAAAACTTTCACAAGTATGGAGTTAGAAAATAGCTTAGAGTTTTACAACAAAAATTCAAATCCTAATGATGCTCTAGGCCTCTCTACTTATACAACTGAAGTCCCCAGTGACTTCCTTAAAATTAGGGAGTTGTCTAGTCAATTTAACGTCTTAAATTGCTCTACATAAATTATCAATCCGGGTATCGTAAACTGATGAAGTGTGGTGCACCATATATGCTTAGTTAACCTTTTTATTACTTTAGTTTGTTTTTGGATTTATCTTTCCCTAATGTGTGATGGCAAGGATGAAAGTGAAGTATGGAGTATAGATGGTGATGGTTTCTACAGTGATTTTCTCAAACTTGAAAGTGCTTAAAAAGAAAGATTTAAAACAATTGAACTGAAATCAATTCTTAAGAGGAAGTAAATGCATCAAACAGTGAACTAATGACAATGGCCCAGTATCCTTGCTGCTGAATGAAAAGAAAGTAAAAACTAAAAGCAACTCAAACTAAAAGCAAAGCAACTAATTCACACTAAAACCCTTGAGATCCTTTACCCTTCAGCTCAATTTACCTTGTGGGAAGCAATCATGAACAAGTCAAGCAATATGATATTAAATTGCATAAAAGAAACTAGTCACACTACTTGAACTCTTCTAGTCCTTTACCCTTCAGCTCAATCTACCTTGTGGGAAGCAACCATGAATAAGTTTAAGCAATATGATAACTAAATCACACTACAGTTAGTAATATTCTGATTTCTTGTTAATAGAGTCACTTGACTATAGAAAGAAACCATAAACTGGTGAGTAGTATGATATCTAAATAATAGAAAAATAAATAAGCAAATCACAACTTGGAAAAGACAGTGCTAAAATTAAACTTCAGAAAATGAAAGCTAGAAGGAAGGACAAGATGATCTCATATGCCAATAGTTATCAAAAAGATGAAAATTTGCCCGGGCTGCCTAAGAAAACCTGTAGAAAAGCACTGATCAGTTGACAGCTATAAGAAGACAGAGGTGAAAATATAAACAGAGTGAGTTAAGAAACATCAAACAATGTGTTATGTACAAGCTAATAATTATAAAAACAAAAACATAATACAATCAAATGGAAACTTTACAAGGCTTCAGCGCACAGGGGCCCTCTGCCACTTCAGCCAGTCAACAAGTAGTCACACAAATCAACTCAAAAAAGTCTTCTCATATATTTAAAACAGAAACATATATATATAAACAGTGGGGTGATAACACATCAGTTCAGAATTCACATATCCCAAAAAGCTATTTTACAGTGTTCATCGACGCATTATTTATATTGCCAAAATGCTGAAACTAACTAACAAACTCCTACGCTATTGACTGTGTTGCCAAAGACACGTATATCCCTTTAGCCAAGATCTAGCGTATCTGTCATCATGTCTATTAAATCTCCAGAGTGCTAGCTGTTTGATTCAGGTTACGGGAATGATCTCCAGGTGTGATGGTGTCTTCGTGAGCTGAGGACTGTGCCACTTAATGTTCACGTGCTCAAAACAGAGACATGCCATCGCTGAACTCCTTGGTTGGCTTTGTCTTTGACCTTCGTTGACTGTGACCTTCCATGGATGATTTGGCTGATTTGAAGGGGCACGTTCCATGTATCCGTCACCTGGAGCTTGCCCATGTAGCTCGTTTCTTCATAGGACACCTGTAGCACAGCTTTTAACAAAATAGCTACGGAATCCTGTGCTGGCTGCGGAAACCTGTGCTGGCTGCAGAAACTGACAAGTTTCCATAGCTGCATGAACAAAAAAACTAAACCAAACAACAGTCATAAGCATAGTCAGAAAACCATATAAAAGGTTCTTTTTAGACTATAATGCAATGATTTAACAACTGGGTGGATGAAGTGGAAAAAGAAGGCTGAGAGGGTGTATAGGAAGGTGCAGGTTTGAGGCTCAACAGGCCATAGTAGGGGATTTGGGATTTATGAGGATTCCTCTAAAGCCTAATGCGAAGCCTGTCAAGCAGATATCTTATATACTGAATCTAAAATACAAGGAGAAGGTGAAAGAAGAATTAGACAAAATGTTGGCAGCTGGGATAATTGAACCTATCAAAGAGTCTGAATGCGTAAGTCCCATGGTGGTTCAGGAAAAGAAGGCAAAAGGGGAAATAAAAATTTGTGTTGACTTAAGGAAATTGAATGATGCATGCCTGCATGACCCCTTCCCTACACCATCTAGAGATAAAGTATTGGACAATGTAGGATGACATGAGGCCTATTCTTGCACAGATGGATTTTTATTATACCATCAGATTAGAATTGCGCCAGAAGATAGACATAAGACAAATTTTGTTATAGAGTGGGGCTCTTACCAGTACACAGTGATACCTTTTGGATTAAAGAATGTGCCTGCTATATTTTCTATAATTGTAGTTGCGACCTTCAAATAATATATAGACAAGTTTTTGGAAGTATAATTAAACGATTGGAAAGTTTTTGGGCTATTGAAGAAGCATGTGGCAATCTTAAGGTTGATACTAGATAAATGTAGGCAATACCAAATCTCATTGAACTTAAAGAAGTGCATCTTTTGTGCACCATTTGGTATATTGTTGGGATAGGTAGTTTGTAAACATGGATTAATGGTGGATCCCGCGAAGATTGCAGTTATTGTGAACCTTCTAGCACCAAAAAAAGTGAGACACTACGCACGATACTGGGAAACACTAACTATTACATAAATTTTATAAAGGGGTATGCATAGATAAATACGTTGATGGAGAAATTATTGAAGAAAGATGTGAATTTTCAATGGGATGAAAAGTTCCAAAAGAGCTTCGATGTACTGAAAGAGAAGATGTAAATGCGCCTATTCTAGTTTTCCTAGACTCGAAGAAGAAATTCCATGTACATGTTGATGCATATTGCATAGCATTGGGTGTAGTGCCAACACAGCTTATAGGAATAGGATAAATTGATCATCACATAGCATTTGCAAGAAGAAAACTTTCCAAGGTGGAAAAGAACTATAGCACGATAGAAAGAGAGGGATTAGCTATGGTATATGAATTACAGAAGTTCAAGCACTACTTGTTGGGAGCACATTTCAAAATGTTCATTGATCACTCCATGCCAAAATATTTGGTGAATAAGCACGTTTTAGGAGGAAAGATCTGTCCATGGTTTTTATTATTCCAGGAATATGAATTTGAGGTTATAGTGAAGCCAGGGAAATTGAATGTCAAGCCCAATCATCTATCAAGAAGAGAGACAGTGGAAGAATACACAAATATCAAAGATAGCCTACCTAATACACCTTTATTTGCAATTAGAGTTGCAGATGATCACTTTGTAGATATTATTTAGATTCTGGCCATAGGAATGGCACCCGTGGAGTGCACTATTAAGAAAAATAAGTAGTTGGTGATTTGAGCAGCTGATTTCTCGTTGATTGTTGGACACTTGTAGACAATGGGACTGGATGAAGTACTGCACTATGTCCCTGAACACGAGCAATAGAGCATTATGACATAAGCTCATGGAGGAGACACAGATGGGCACTATGCAAAAAAAGCCATTGCGCAGAAATTCTTGAGTTCTGGGCTATGGTTGCCCACATTACATAAGGATGCAAAAGAATTTTTTCAAGCATGTGATGTGTATCAAATAATAGGAAGGCCATCTAGAGGAGATGAGATGTTGCTAGTACCATAGGTAACTTTGCAGGATTTTGAAAAATGGGCTATTGACTTTGTTGGACCTATCAATGTGCCAGGAAGGATGACTGATGTGAGGTATATAATCATTGCAACTGATTATTTGACAAGATGGGCCAAGGCACAACCAATGAAGGATTGCACCATAGAAATTGTTGTGAAGTTCATCTTTGAATATATATTGTCTAGGTTTGGTTGTCCAAAGATCTTGATGAGTGACCAAGGAACACATTTCTTGAATAAGACCACTGAAGCACTAACTAAGGAATTTTAGGTTAGAGCACTCCTTATCATCCTTAGACAAATGAAACAATGAAAGCTTTCAATAAAATTCTGGAGAATGCTTTGACCAAGGTATGCAATGTGAATAGAGATGATTGGGATTTAAGGATTCCAGTGGTGTTGTGAGCATATAGAACAACATGAAAGAAATTGACAGAGAAGACATTGTGTAGGTTAGCATATGGGCAAGAGGCAGTTATGCCTATGGAATACATTGTCCCAAGTTTGAGAATTACAGTTGCCACAGATATGGTAGACCCTAATATTATGAAGGAAAGAATGTTGTAGATACTAGCTCGAGAAGAAGACAGGTTTATAGCAGGGTTTCATCAGCAATTACAGAAAGCAAGGGAGAAAGCTTGGCATGACAAGCATATCAAGAAGAAGACATTATAGGACGGATATCTTGTGTTATTATATGAAATAAAATTCACGAAGTTCTGAGGAAAATTTAAAACACACTGGTTAGGACCATATATCATCAAGCACATCTTTGATGGTGGTGCAGTTCAACTCGCAAAGTTGAATGGTCAATTGATTCCAGGATTATTGAATGGTAGAAGATTGAATATATACAGGGGTGACTCTGTCCCTAAAGCTTCACACTAAATAATGAAGGGATGAAAGTCTTAGTGCCATCTGTAGTTGAAAGTGGGTGCAGCACAATAAACTACTCTGGAGAAAGGGACTTCACTGAAGGAAGATTATTGTGTGATACTCAAGAGTATGATGAAGTCTAAAGAAACTACAAAAAAGAAAATATGACTGCACCACGTTGGAAGGTTCGTCAAAGTTGGCCGAAAATATGACCATTGGAAGGAAAAAGCTACCGTTAAAAGGAAATTTCCATTAAGGGGCATAATATAAGAGCATTTATGAACCACATTTGGCTATATCTAGTCCCATACCTGCATTAAATGACCAAATATTGAACCAATCATGGAGCTAGGAATTCAAATTTATTATCAAAACCATATCCCATGCCACATTTTACACTTTGTTTTCTAGAGAATTTGAGAAGTTGCATCTAAGTCTAAAGAGAAGAGATGTATTGTATGTATGAGAGGAGTTTTGAGGAACTTGTTAAGATATTTGCAGAAAGAGGATTAGCAAATATTATGGAAGCACAAGTAGTGAATGTACCCATGTCCCCAAGGTGCATGAGTTCGATGAGAAAGTTGGTACCAACAAAACCACAACCACAAGTGAAACATGAGAAAAGACCAAATAAGGTCTCCTCAGTGGAACTCTGAGCATCCTTGAGGAAGAAAACACAAAAGGAAGTGTGCATGAAGAACAAAGAAGATAAGGGGAAGAAGCCTGTGTAGAAAGGAAAGAAGCCGATGTAGTAGAAGATGCCTCAACAGATCAATGTTAGTGAAGAGGAGGTTGAATTTCATCAGATGGAGACAGGGGGCTAAGAGATTCCCGATGTGCTCCCACCTTACATGCCACCATGAAAACTGAGCACCAAGCCGGTTAAGGATCCAAAGGATGGAAATTTTTGCATGTTCACTCCATTCCTACCAGAGGAAGTTTTGTTTGATGGTGAAGTGTTGGGGAATATCCCACAGTTGAAGATGGAAGACTCAAACTCTAACGATCGGAGAAAATACCTGCAATTTGAACCAAGTAGATATGTGAACCAGGTTCAATACCCAGAAAGTGGAGTCATGACACTGGAGCCATACTAGTGAGCTACAGGATTGTAGAGAGTGGGCCCCTTGAACATTCTAAATGTGCCACACTTTGGTAGAAGCCCATCCAGTACAACATATGTGTGACAACTCCTCGCACTGGTACATGATGGATGCATCTGGCTAAGGATGAGGATTTCAATCTATGATATTTTGATAAGAAGAATCACAACATTTCCTCATCAAGGAAAAGACTCCGTAGAAGAATTTATGGGAAAAAATAAGGACAAAGAGATGGCACAAATGATGAAGGAAAATTTTGGACTAGTGAAGGAGTCGCAGGGATATCATATCAATTCCATCGATGAACAAGGAGTGTGCTTCGCAACACACATCTTGGTAGGTAAGATAAAGAAGAAGTGAAAGGACAATGACATACCTGTAGATGTAGTATCTTTGGATGCATAGTGTAGTACAGGGGTCCAGTTTAACTAGGTCGCCTATCTATGCAAGGAATTTTTGATAAATTAAAGGGAAGCATAGGAAGAGGGGAAGAAATTCCACTACTTTTAGTTGATCATCCTCACTACAATAGTTTCATGGAAAGAATTAGAAGACTTGCAGTTTCCATATGTCAAGGTGGATATTTGTGAAGCAATGAGGTATGCCTCCGTTTGGTTTACTAAGGATTCGATGCGCACAACAGAGAATAGGATTTTCTTTGTGGTAATGTCAATGGATCTACACATGGTGGTGAATCTGCATCCAAGGTTGTCACCTAGTTTATATAAGCATTATTATCACATTGCAGACTTCCACAAAGCCTATGTGAGGGCAATGAAGGACCCAACTAGGACTTGGTGCCCATTTCCATACTTAGTAACCGAAGGTGATATGCTTAAAGTAGTACACCAATGATTGAAAGAATGGATGACTCTGCCCAATGGAGTGGTTGGAACAGAGAAGGGTACCCCGCAGGATGTAGGTACAAGTGGAAAGGATGTAGAGATAGAAATAGAGGAAATAGGAAAAGGAGCATGAGGAACCCCTCAGAGATGCAGGAGTATCAAAGGAGTCACCTTTTATTATCAGAAGAAGAGTACCAACAACTATGGTGGAAAGAGGAAAAAGTAGAAAGTAGATAAGTCCAAGGGTGCAATACCGTTGGTCCTCACTGATGAGGACATTGACGAGATCAATGAGAAGGTTCAAGAGATCACTGTGGTGACTTGGAACAAAATTGACAATTGCTATAAAGTGATCTTGGCTGAGGTACGATAGGGCATCACAGATCTAAAGGAATTGTCGCAAATAGAAAAACAACCAGAACAAATAACTAAGCCACTACAAGTAGAGCCAAGAATAGAGACAAAATTCGGCGTTAGAATTTTGTAGGTGCAAGCTCGGGCACTACAGTTCGATACACCAGAGTACAAAGAATGAGCCAAGGCGTGGAAGACTGTCAACATGAATATTTTCATGCTGCCCATTCAGGTGTTGCATGAATTCTAAATAAGTTTAACAATCGAGCTACAGGAGCGGGAACAATGAACCTCGGTGTTGATGATGCAAGTGGAAAAGGCGAAAGTTACATTGAAGAAGGAGTTGGAGCAGGTGACAAGAAAAGAGATGATGCATGGCAGCAATGACAACAATTGAAAAAATACATCGAAGATACTTGTAACATAGTCCTAGACGTGAAGGTCAGTGAGGAGGAACCACCAGAAGAGAAGGTCATGAAGCTCACCCTTGCGATCAAGGAATTAGAGAATAAACTAGCAAAGATAAAATTCGAGTATGAAGTGCAGATATCAGAGCTGAAAATAAGGTTGTAACCATCCATGCCACTAGAACTATGGGAGCAAAGGTAGAAAGACTTAAAATCAGCATTAAAATGTATCTACGACACAATAGTGGACTATAGAAAATTATTGGATGACATGATAAAGATTTGGACCTCACTACAGGAGGATCCAAATATCCTGAAGATCGAGGATGAATTACAGGTGAAGAAGAAGTAGTGCAATGAGATCTTGGTAACTATGAAGACCCTACTAGTCTTATAGAGGCTCACCAATATTACCAAAGGAAAGAACATCCAAAGCCAGATAGATGATATTCAGTGGAAGGAGAAAATTTTGTAAGAAATGACTCAGTAGTGGAAAGATGACACCCTCAAACTTTCTTAGGTAGTGGACGAAAGGCTCAAACAGTTGAAGAAAAGGGAGACCAAAATATTGCAGAAGGCTAATGGCCCAACCACATAGGCTTTGCTCGAGGAGGTGCACCGAGAGGAGAAACAAATGGTGGAGACAGTCTAGTAGTATAATGCAGTCTACAATGGAATTGTAGCAAAAATCAAGGGAACCGTAGCTGAGTGACTCGGGATGAGTCATGGGTGAGTGTTGGGGGCCTGTTGGGCGTAATCCAACTTGGTCCAAGCTTTGGTCAAAGACTCTGCATTTTGAGGAGTGAAGTGTGTGGAACTGGTGAAGTTTTATTCATCGTGTAGTGTTTAGGGGCTTTGGGATGGGTCAAAGTCCCTTATTTTGTAATGGGTATCAGGTATTAGCCCATTTTTTTGTCAGATCCATTGTATGTGGACCATGGTATTGTAGTAAGGAAAGCTACATAAAGAAGATGTAATACTTTGTTGATATAAAAGCATATATAGAATTCATATATTTATCATATTTTTCTTTCTTGGGTCTATATTTTTGGGGAAGGCTACACAACTGAGTGCATGAAGGCCTTGAAGAGTCTACAACTAAGTGCATAGACCACCTGTAGTTGGGTGTGTAGGTCAGAGAAGTGTATGTATTGAAGATATTTATTAATAAAGAATAAATTTTGGTGAAGTATTGAATATATTTATGTGTTAATTATCTATTGTTATATATACCGTTATGCATGCTTTTTAAATAATTAAGCGAAATAATACATGTTATACTATCCTTTGTTGTGTTTATGCCTTAAGTACCAATATGTGAGGTTAATCATTAGCGTGAAGTTATTCATGTATGTGAAGTTGTAGATAGATATAAGACATAATTGAACACACGGGTGCCACAACGCAGATATCCCTCTGGCTACAGAAACCTAGTTTTGCAACCTCTCATAACTTCTTTGGGTGAGACTGCGATCTGCTTGTAGGTCATTGCTGAAAGGGCTAGTGGTTGAGGGTTTTGTTGGTGTGCAGTACACTTTGAACCTAGGTCAAGCCCCCTTAAACCAATATATTTATTTAAACAAAAGTTTTAGCATTTGGTTCATATCTATTTTCATGGTGAATCTGAACCCCCTAATGTTTTCACTTCCCAAACTCTTGAAAATCAAGAGACACCTATAATTTCATAGGAGGAACCTACTATTCCTTTTGTTCCTTGTCCTCCTCCTTTTTCAGTTTTGATGTAGGTGCCTCCTTATGATGATCTCGAAGTTTGGAAATTTGAAAATAAAATGGATGATCCATCTCTTCGACCTTAATCCATTTCTCATGATCCAAATCTGATGGAGGAAACCTTGAAATGGTTCATGGAGCGTATGGTGAAGGCTAATTCTTCCACTCCTTAAGATTATAATAGCATTCTTAACTTCAAACCTGAATGATCTTGTTCCAAAAAATTTATTAGTTCTTCAAGTGACATATGTCATCCTCTATTATCTATATGCCTTGACTCTTTGTACCATGATTCGTTTGATCAATCTATTTCACCAACTAGCTCTTCACACTCTCTTGATTTTCAAGTTTTTGGTTCAAATTTTGATCAAGTACAAGGTGGTCATATTACACAGGTAGAGGAGTAGGAAAGTGAGGATTCTTCCATATTTCTTCTCTTTTTCAAAGTCCCTTATGTAAAGATGATGCCATTCTATTCTAGGATGGTTCTGAATCTACTAACCTCGGTAGTCAATTGAATGAAGTTTATTTTCTTAATAAATCTATACTCCTAGGCAACCATCATTCTAATATTCATGAATCCATTTATTTATGTGATGATGAATACCCAAGTACACCAATTGATCTTTCGATTCCTTGATAATATTTTGATTTTAAAGATTTAGATCTAGAATATGATTTGGTCAAAGAATATGTTCTTATGGAAACTTCCTCTCCATCTCACTATCCTTTGTTTTCTAATGTCTACGATGCATCTACTTGCGATGAAGATACTCCATGTTGTTCAAGTTCTTCATATGATGAGTTAACTTCTCAATTGACAAAAGGTAGTGAGGTTAGCCACGATGAAAAAGGAAATAATCAAATCATTGAGTATCCACTCTACTCCTTGTCCTTTTTAGTTTTGTATGAGAGCGATGCTTCAAATTAGCTTTCTCATGAAATTTCCCCAATTCATACATATCTAGATTTTCAATTAGAAGAATATTTAGACTTAAGTAATCTAGTTGTTGAATTTATAAAATATGGTCAAATTATTGATAGAGACAGTTTCCATCCGATTAGTAGTGGTCCTATTGAAATTACTAGTAGTAGTTATTTGCACACCATGCATGAGCTGATTCAATATTCAAAATGTGATTTTATAGTCCTTGAAAGTACTAGGACTTGTTAGGAAGTTGAGGCACTTCAACTTCCATTGATGGTTATGTCAGGATCTCAAAACTCTGGTAAGATCCCTAAACTAAGTCAGATCTGGTTTTTCTCACAAAATTATAGTCATTAAAAAGTATTGGGACTTGTTAGGAAGTCGAGGAATTTCAACTTCCATTGATGTTTATGTCAGGATCTTGAAACTCTGGTAAGATCCCTAAACTAAGTCAGATTTGGTTTTTCTCACAAACTTGTCCTGACGATGAACCACACTGGTTGGTTCGAAACGCGTCGACAAATGATTATCTATGTGAATTCGCCGAAAATACTCTTAACAAATTATTTTCTTTGCATGGTTTCACTAGATGTAAATTCCTTCTTAAAAGATGTTTGATATTTTGGATATAGTCTTTCGAACTTTCAAGATCCAATTTTTGATTAGATTCAATATTCTATTCCAATTGATTCATCTCCACGTAAGGCTCTTGTACTTAACTTGGGTTTGGAGTGTGTTTCTCTCATAGAATCATGGAATTGTGAATTTGATCATTTCAAAGATTATCTTTGGTCGAAGGAATCATGTCTATTATATGCATTTGAGAATAGTCAACTCCTGGTTTTCTTGTGAATGTTATATGACTAGTAGTTTTCTTCATTGCACCTGAAATCCTCTTGAGTGCTACTGAATGCGAGTTATTTGGAGAATCAAATTCTTCTTCACTCATTATATCTTGAATGGATTCATGTGTTTTCTATATTGTCATTCCTTTTTAATTCTTTTGATGATTATGATGCTAGTGTAGTGTGTAACCAATTACAAGAAAATGGTTTGTTACTCTAATCACATGAAGAAAATGATTTTATTATTCAGATTATTTCTGAAACTGTTTATAATGACGTATCCTCATTGTCTTATTATTTAGGATCTTATGCTTTTATTAATCCTTCTAATCAAAATTCCTTAGATATTTATGGTTCATCATCTCCCTATTTGGATACTTTCTAGCAATTGAGGCACTTCTGTAACACCCTCCTCCCACATTTACCCAATTTAACCATTCCGCTGAGGTAAACATCTGAGGAGAGGCTACTATGATCTGATTCAACTCCCTATGTACATTTAAGGAAGTGAAACAGACAAAACACAACTAGCCTGATCTTATACACATGCTACAAAACCTTCAGGAACCAACCAACCTTTCCAAGTGACCAACCCTTAGGGAAACTTAACATATTACTGAACTAGAGCCTCAAATGATCCCATGACATGGGCATGCATGTGGTTGGGACCCTCCAGTAACTCCCATAGTAAGGGGATGTAAGCGACTAGGGTCTTTTTCAATTAGTTCTAAGCCTGCAACCCCAAATTATGTGCCATGTTTTAAGGGCTAGGACTCAGGCCACTACCTAGAACTCCATGAAACTTCCATAAATGAAAAGTAACATTGAAACAATGATACAAATTCAAATACATAAAAAAATACTTGATTGGACCCTTACTAGCCATGACAGGAATTTCATCAAACATGTCACAAATATGCATTCTACCTATCATAACAATAGATATGAGCATAAGGGTATCATAGTTATCTAAGAATCACTATGTGACACCCTCCTCCCACATTTACCCAAGCAACTAGCGAGCTAGGGTTAACATGTGATGCAAGGCCACTATGATATGATTCAACCTCCTAAGTCATGTTAAGGAAGTGGAACTAGTGGAAACACACATACAAAGATTCAACATCAACATTAGGACCCTCAAGAACCAATCCAACCTTTCTACCAACCAACCCTTGGGTCCCACTAAGATTTTGGACCACTTGACCTCTAAACGCTCTCATGCTATGGGAATGCCAGTGTCCAAGGACCTTTGGATGTTCTCACAGGCCTGTAAGCCAGTGTCCAGGGAATATTTTGCACGGTGTGGTGCCAACGTCCTTGGGATTTGAGCCACTTTTTCTGGCCCAGAGCCCAGGTCACTTCCTGGAATTGAATGACATCTTGAGAACAGTGAAATAACAAGGAAATGGCAGTACAAATGAAATCACTTGAATGAGACCTTGACTGGACCCATACTAGCCATGGCAGACATTTCTTCAAACATATCACAAATATGTAATCTACAGGTGTAAATAAGAGATATGAGCATAGGGGTCTCATACCTAACTGAGAATCGCTAAGAAGCATTGATGCCTCCACACATCAACTACCATTTCATCCATTAGGTCATATATACATTTTTTAGTCATTTACAAGTAAAAACATAATGAGATACATACATAGCTTCTACCATAAAAACATATATATAACCAACATAAAAGAAACATAAATACCAATGAAATCACATCCATATGATCCACATATAAACTAGTATAATACTCTCTTTAGTCATTCAACCTTGTGCCATATTCCAAGCATGAATGTGGGATCTCATAGAAAACATCAATTTGAAACCATCCAGGGCTTCCATCCACCTCAACCTATCAAATAATAATTCCATCTCACGGTCAGACATCACAAAACCATTATCAAATTGGCCTCTATCCTAGCCATCCATGGCTCTAGATTGTTTGTTCCAACCAAGACTCCAAGACTAGTAACTCAACCCACACCTGTCGTTGGGCTCTAGAGCGTTTGTCCAACCAAGGATCCAAGACTAGTATCTCAAACCACCAAGGGCTCCAGAGCATTTTTCTAACCAAGGCTATGGGACTAGTAACTCAACTTAAGCTATTATAAGGCTCTAGAGTGTTTATCCAACCAAGGCTCCAGGAACTAGTAACTCAACCCAAGCTGAGGAAATATGAGAACCAACTAAAACAAAACAAGGAAATGAACCCACAATCTCCATGACTATCTAGGAAATGGAAAGGTTAGGTAATCCACTGTTAATACAAGAAATCCTCCATGAAATTGACAGACCATGACCAATAATCCACATGCATATGTTATGCATGCCAAAACTAGTGAGGAAAACATACATGCAACTTGGTACCTACAAACAAATCCCATTGTAGTTGCTGATCTTGATGTCCTCTTGCACTTTCCTTCTCTTCCTTGGCCTTGCTCCAAAAATTCAAGCCACACCCTCCAAGAGTGCTCCAAGCAAACTCTAAATATCCAAGAGTATGGGAGAGAGAGAGAATAATGAGAAATCTCCACCACTGAACTGACAAAAGGTTACCAACTGATCCTCAAAAGCCTTTTATGAATGAGGGCTCTATTTTCTTCATTTTCCATTATTTTCCTTCATTTTCCTCCTCACATGCAACCTGTGTCCTTTCACCTCCCTTTTCTCCTAATTTCCATTATTTTCGTAGATAAATGTGCCAAAAAAGTCATTTTTCCTTTCCAAAGCCTTAACCATTAATCAATCACAAGTGATCCCCATCATTAGGATTTTTCCCAACATTCATCTTGGAATAAGTGTCCCATTAACCATGGTTATCATTTTTCCTTTATTAACTTTTATTACATGAAAATTTTCACCAGGGTTGTTATAAAACCCTCCCCCTTGGGGGAACACCATCCTTGGTGTTCAACAACACCTATAACCATAAGACTGTTGTAAGAAAAATATATCGCCAATGGAGCTTTATAACTTAGATTGATGGAGTATTTACAATGATCAACCTGCTAAGAAGAAAACCAACACGAAAACATAAAAAACATAACATCATAATGACATGAAACCCATGCTACATATTAGCGATTTAAAACATAGCTCTTGGTGGTATTTACATCCATATACATATGTACATATATAAAAATCACAAAACATATACCAAAACACCATACCAAAACTGCTTTGCCTCAACTGAAAAACAAGGAACGATACATAGTCTGCATCTGATCCACCATCTCCCATGTAGCTTCATCGGGCCCAAAGTGCTTCCATTGCACTTTAACTCGCTTGTTTTCTTAGTTCTAGAGCATAAGCACCTTTTTCTGCAATATACACTGAGGCTCCAGCAGGGATTATCCATTTGGTTCCACCTATAATACATACCAGTCAATCACATGATCAACATATCTAACATAATTCTTAAGCAATGACACATGGAAAACATCATGTACTTTCACTGTCAGAGGTAGTTCAAGTCAATAGGCTACTGGCCTAATCCTCTCAATGATACTCAAGGTTCCACAAAACCGTGGTGCCAAGTTGGCACATGATCCATTCTGTAAGGAGCTCTTCTTCAGTTTGATGGACAAGTACACCTGTTCCCCAACCTGGAAGTTTTTGAACAACTTTTTCCAATCTGCATAGCTCTTTTGCCTATCATGTGCTTCCTTTATATTCATCTTGATCACTTGCATTTCCTATTCTATGTCCACCAACATGTCTAGTCCAATCAAAACCCTGTTAACTGGATCACTCCAACTGATGGGAGTATTGCACTTCCACCCATACAATGCCTCAAATAGACTCATATTCAAAGATTCCTGATATCCATTGTTGCAAGCAAATTCTACCAGTGGAAGGTACTCTTCCCACTTTTTCTACTACTATATCACATACATCCTCAACATTTCCTCCAATATCATGTTGACCCTCTCTACCTGTCCATCTGTCTGTATATGATTAGCTGTATTGAAGGCCAACTTTGTGCCCAAACCTGCAAATAATTCCTTCAAAAACTTGGAAGTGAACTTCGCATCCCTGTCTGACATAATCTTCTTTGGAACACCATGCAATTTGAACTCATATATGATGAATACCTGTGCTACATTGCTAGCTGAGAATGTAGACTTCACTGGAATGAAGTGCACAACCTTTTTCAACCTACCCGTGACAACTATGATGGAATCATGCCACCTCATTGTCCTCCGCAAACCTATGATGAAGTCCATGGACATGATTTCCCATTTCCACTCTAGAATAGAAATTGGTTGTAGCAGTCCACCTAGATGATTACACTATGCCTTCATGTGTTGACAATCAAAACAACTATCCACAAACTTTGCTACATCCCTCTTCAAGTTTGGCCAATAATAAAATCTCTTAACTGCTATGTTGGGCCTCCAAAATATCATCCAATTTCACCTTCATTTCCATTATTTTACCCTCATTCCATAACTCTATAGCCCCATAACCCTACATCAAGTAACCATTTTCATAATCATATGGGTTTATCATTATTATTTTCCAAGTCATTGATTTTAAGTATTTTAAGTGAATTTGTGATTAAATATTAGAAAATTAACACATTTTCATGTATATCTAAGAGTGTTATGATTTTTGTGATATTGTAGGCATACTTGGAGATTCTAGAAGGGTCCTACTTGGCCATCCAACCAAAAATTCGAATTTCAAATTCCAACTCATGAATATTTGTGGAATAATTGTAGAAGATGTGGATCATTAACTATGGACATTCAAAGGAGAAGAATCATGGATGAGAGGAGTTTTTAGAGGATTTTTATCTAACAATTTTAGGAGATTGGTTGTAACCACAAGAGATAAATGTGGATTTAGAAGATATCTAAGGATCTACATTTATTGTATAGTTATCCTCAATTTTTGTGTAAATAGGAGTGCACCCTTCATCTAAAGTGTTGTCAATTGGAAGTTGTAGATAGTGGTTAGTGGTTAGAGGTAGCTAGTTGTTAGTTTCTAGTTGGAGGTTTCAAGTTCCATCCAAGATGTGATTTGAAAAGTGAGGAGAGAAAATTTTTGTAATATCTTGTAACTCATTTTATGAAATACATACTGCTAATCTCTAAGATGTGATAGTTGTTCAATGTGCTTCTTGAGGAATGGAGGGCCCCCATCAATCACAGTTTTCACACCTTTGTACGTATTGGTAACATAGTGTAGTTATTTTATTTCATTTATTTTCAGAGAGTGTATTTTTCCTTTCAAAAAGTGTGATTTCATTTCAGTGGGTGTGAGTGCGATTTCAATTATGCTAGTGTGGTGTGATTTTCATTTATGAAAGTGTGGTGTCATTTCAATTCTGAAAGTGTGATTTTAATTTCAAGAAAGTGTGATTTCATTTATGCAAATGTGGTGTGATTTCAACTATGCAAGTGTGGTGTGATTTTCATTTATGCAAGTGTGGTGTGATTTCAATTCTACAAGTGTGATTTCAATTTCAAGCAAGTGTGATTTCCTTTATGCAAGTTTGATTTCAATTTATTTATGTTTGGTTTGGTTTGGATTGGATTGATTTAATTAACTTTGTAGTTGGTTTTAATTGCATTAGATTAATCTATTCTAATAAATAACCACCTAGTACATATAGTACAAGTATACTCGTTAGTTCTACGAACCTTGGGTTGACAATTAATGATAGGGATTTAACTTGCAAATAAATCACCCAACATACTGTAAGTGCCTTCTGATAACCTGGGTGACCCGAATATGGTTTCGCATGAAACTGCCTCAAGATCACCTTCTTGAGCTCACTACTGGTTGGCACATATATCCTATCTTTGAATTAGATCAATCCATATGTTGTAAGAAAATATTCCACATCCTATTCACCTGCACCTGTACCTGTGCATGTACCGCTACCTAGAACCTATACTTGTACCTACACATGTACCTATACCTATATGACCACATGTACATGTACCTGTACTATCACTTGTACCTGTATTTATACTATCACTCGTACTTTGCTAAAACCTATGCATAATATCCATATATATGACATCTACTAACTTTCCTGCAAGATCCTATCCTGTAAGTCTGTCCCATAAGAGCTCATAGCTACTAAGTGATTTACCTGTACTCATCTACTAAGAGCATCTGCCACTTTGTTCTCTTTATCTTTGATATACCTGATCTTAAAATTGAACTCACTAATTGTAGCCAACCACCGAGTATACTTACCATTCATATTCAATTGGTCAAATAGATACCGCAAACCACTGTGATCACTCATCAATGTAAACCTCCTACCTAGGAGATAATGTCTCCACATCTTCAATGCATGTATAATTCCTACCAACTCAAGGTCATGTGTGGGGTATTTTTTCTCATGCTCATTTAGTTTTCACAACTCATAGCATACTACCTATCCATTCTTCATAAGGACCCAACCAAGTCCTTTCTTGCAAGCATCTGTGCATACTACAAACTCTTTATCCATATTTGCAATCTTTAACATTAGTGCATGTGTCAGAAATAGATTAAGATGCTCAAAAATAGCCTCACACTCCTTTGTCCATTCAAACTTCTTACCTTTCCTCTGCAATGATATGATAGGATAAGAAATTTGTGAGAAGTTCCTAATGAACCTATGGTAATAACCTGCCAAGCCCATGAACGATATCACCTCATCAACATTCCTAGGAGCTACCCACTCCATGATGGCCCTTAACTTGTCTAGATCTACTGCAATACCCTCCTTGGAGACAAATTTTCCCAAGAAATGTATCTCAATCTAAAAGAAACTACACTTGCTGATCTTAACATACAACTGATGCTCTCTCAACAACCTCAACATTGTTGCTAAATGTTTGACATGCTCTTCCTCATTTTTAGAATATACCAATATGTCATCCTTAAACACAATAACAACATTCTCCAAATACGGATTCAACGCACTATTCATCAAGCACATAAATGTAGATGGAGAATTAGTCAAACCACATAGAACTACAACAAACTCATCATTCCCATACCTAGTCCGTAAAGCTATCTTATAGATGCATTCCACTTTGATGTGCACCTGATGATAAACGGATCTCAGATCAATCTTCGAGAACATTGTTGCTCCCTTCAACTGATCAAACAAGTCATCAATCCTTGGAAATTGATACCTATTCTTGATGGTCACATTTTTCAACTACCTGTAGTCAGTGCATAATCTGAGAGTACCATCTTTATTCTTCACAAACAAGACTAGTGTGCCCCATGGTGCTACAATTAGCCTAATGTATCCCTTGTCCAACATTTCCTTCAACTGTAGCTTCAATTCTATCAACTCTGGTGTGGTCATCTTATAAGGTGCTTTTGATGTTGGAGCTGCCCCTGGCACCAACTCAATAGAAAATTATACCTCTGTGTGAGGTGGAAACTCTGTAATGTCCTTAGGAAATACATCCTTGAACTGATGTAGAACTGTGTACCTACTCAAAACATCTGCATCTTCAACTTCCTTACCTTTGTCACTATAATTGTGAACTGCATATAACATAACCCCTTCCCTGCAACTGTGCTTAGCCTGCATAGTTGTCACCATCCTAACTGATGTGGATTTCCTCTTTCCCTGTAAGACTCTTGGTTCCCCATTGTCATCCAATTACTCAATAGTTTTTTCAGAACAATCCACCTTGGTTCTATGAAGATACAACTAATCCATTCCCAACAACATAGTGTATGATCCCAATGGTAATAATTCAAATATGTTGCAGTAGGCATACCATTAAATTCAAATGCACAAGCTCTTACCCAATGGTGAACTTGCATCTTTGTACCTGTAGCCAATTTCACTAACCAATATTTTGCATGCAATTCCTTACTCAAACCACACTTATCCACCAAGGCAGGACTAACATAGCTATAATTAGATCTAGGGTCAATCAAAATAGAAATAACTTGATCACAAATCTTACCATCCATCTCAATGATAGGTTCTTAATGGTTTGCCTGTTTTTTATCCAATGTTGCATAAATATGAGGAAAGATTTGAAAAACATCCCCAATAGTCTGTGTTTCTTATGCACTATATATCTAATGTCTACTGCCCTGATATTGTATAAATTTGTCCTGCGATGATCCCATCCACAAGTCCAACACCATACAGGCTCCTTATTCTGCTCCTCAAATCGATGTCCCTGTCCTCTATCTGACGCATTGAACTTCATAAATGGTTCAACACTCTCTTTATTATTTGTACCCTTATATCTTGCTCGTTTCTTGTCCCATTTCCCTTTGTTCCTTGCATTACCTTTCCATTCTATGCTTGGATTGTTTGTATCAATGCTTTAACTTTATGATGGTCTCCTCTATTGATTTAGGCTCATCAAACTCAATCTTGTCTTTAAATTCAACTGATAATCCACTAATGAACCTTTGAATCTTAACCTTCTCCTCCATGAGATAAGGCACATACCTTAGTAACTCCAAGAACCTGCTAGTGTACTCCTCATCTGTCATGGATCCCATCTTTAGCTCATATAATTCTTTTTCCTTGTCATCAAAGTATCTCTTCGACATATACTTCCTCTTGAATAGATGATGAAACTAACTCCAAGTCAAGTCCTCTTCATGAATACATCTAACATTCTTCACATGTTCCCACCAAATGTCTCCTTTACCTTTGATATTGAACGTAGCTACTATGGCTTTCATGTTCTCTGAATAATCATGTATCGTGGAGAACTTCCTCATGCCAAGCAACCATGCCTCTACATCTTGTGGTTTCTTCATCTCTCCATCAAAAGTAGGTGGATTTTCTTTCTTAAACTCATATGGAAAGTATCCCCTTATCACTCCTCCTATATGCATGATAACGATGACGAATCACGATCATAGTTCCTATCTAAATCAAAACCAGAATAATACCTGTGTCTATCCCTTCTCCTCTCTAGAGTATCCAACAATCTGCCATCTATAACTATGTCATCTCTATCTGACCTGTGACCACCATGCAACCTACTACCATACGCCCCATTAGTTTTGTCCTTCTCATAGTTGATTAGATGCGGTCTCTGTCACTGCAAATCTGACAAAATATGAAGTATCACTACATTTACCTCTTCTGGCTTTTCTTATGCCTGCATGATTTTGTCATTATTTTCCTTACAACTCATTTCTTCCTTTAAGATTCTCAATGTATCTACCAAATTGGAAGAGTTATGAACACCATACTTCTCTTTTGATTGATAGGAAGAGTCTTTATAGTCAACCATATTTCTATCCATTTGATATTTATACCTACAAGGTATATCATGTTAGCTAAACCAATTCACAATAAACCAACGTACCTTAGTATAGCTCGGGAGGATACCTTGTCTGCAAGATCAACAAATCAGCGTGGTACATTTATAACATAATCATGACAACATATAGAAACATAACACATAAGCATATAATCATGCAACCATCATTCTAGCTAGGGTCCATTCATTAATGCATGACCTTATCAACAACACGTGCTATGACATTATGAATGAAAGAAATCATTACATCACTATACACTTGACTACATGCACACACGAACATGCATAAGCAATGCATAATCAATCACACACATGCATAAACACATAAAATCAAGCATAAACGAATAATACTTGAAACCAAACCTACAAGAATGATACATGTAACCAAGCATACAAGAATGTAACCAAACATAAAAGAATGTAACCAAGCATGCAAAATGATACATGCAAGCGACATATAACAACATGTAACCAGTCATACACTCATGACGATGCATCCCACAATAACAACATCAACTTCCACATGGCGACATCACTAACAACCATTATTCAACATTATCCAAATGCAACAAGCACATGGAATGCAAGCGTAAGAGAAACACATGAACTTGACATGCATGCATGACTAACACATGGCCCATCCAGTCCGAGGGGTGAACCATGCTTTGATACCACTCTATAAGACCCTCTTCCCACATCTACCAAAGAATCCAAACAATTGGGGTAAACATGCGACGAGAGGCCATTATGACATGATTCGACCTCCTAAGTCACATTAAGGAAGTGGAACTGATAGAAACACACCATACAGACATTCAACATCAGCATTAGGACCCTCAAGAACCAATCCAAAATTTCTGCCAACCAGCCCTTGGGTCCCACTTATATTTTGGACCACTTGACCTACGGACACTCTCATGCTATGGGCATGCCAACATCCAAGGACCTCTAGACGCTCTCACAGGTCTGTAAGCCAGCATCTAAGGATTATTTTGCACAGTGTTGTCCCAGCATCCTCGATATTTAAGCACTTTTTCAGGCCCAGAACCTAGGTCACTGCCCATAATTGAAAGACATCTTCAGAATAGTAAAATAACATGGAAATGACATTACAAATGCAATCACTTGAATGATACCTTGATTGGACCCCTACTAGCCATGACAGTAATTTCGTCAAACATATCACGAATATGTAATCTATAGGTGTAAATAATAAATTTGAGCATAGGGGTCTCATAATTAGTGGAGAAACACTAATAATAATTGATGCCTCGACACATCAATGACCATTTCATCCATTTTGTCATAGATACATTGTTTATTCATTTACAAGTATAAACATGATGAGAGCCATACATAGCTTCTGTCATAAAACATATATATAACCAACATAATAGAAATAGAAATATGAATCAAATCATAACCATATGATCCAAATATAAACTAGTATAATACTCACATAAATACAAGGAGAAATAACCTCATATTGATAATGCAAAATCCAAACCTGGGATGGGACTTCCTCATTCCACCCGACCGTAGAATGGGTGAGAAAAATATCTCTTCATTCATTCACCCCTATTCCATATTCCAAGCGTGAATGTGGGATCTCATAGAACACATCAATCCAAAACCATCTAGGGCTTCTAGAGGCCATCCACCTAAACCCATCAAAAAATGAGTCCACTTCATGATCAAACATCACAAAACCATCATCAGATTGGTCTCTATCCTAGCCATCCAGGGTTGTAGAGCATTTGTTCCAACCAAGGCTCCAAGACTAGTAACTCAACCCAGAGTTGTCTTCGGACTCCAGAATGTTTGTCCAACCAAGGCTCCAGGACTAGAAAATCAACCCATCAAGTGGTCTAGAGAATTTTTCCAACTAAGTTTACGAGACTAGTAACCCAACCCAAGCTAAGGAAACACAAGAACTGACCAAAACAAAATAATAAAATGACCCAAAATCTCCATGGCTATCCATCAAATGGCAAGGTTAGGCAATCCACTGTCAATCCAGACAATCCTTCATGCCAGTGACATATCATGACCAATTATAATCCACGTGCATATGCCATGCATGCCAAAACTAGTGAGGAAAACATACATGCAAATTAGTACCTACAAGAAAATCTCGTTGTAATTGTTGATCCCGATGTCCGCTTGCACTTTCCTTCTCTTCCTTTGCCTTCTTGCTCCAAATATCCAAGTATGCCACACCCTCCAAGAGCGCTCCAAGAAAAATCTAAGTATCCAAGAGTATGAGAGAGAGAGAATTATGAGAGAGCTCCAATAGTGAACTGAAAAAAGGTTACCAAGTAATCCTCATAAGAATTTTTATAAATGAGGCCTCTATTTTCTTCATTTTCCACTATTTTCCTTCATTTTCCTTTTCTCATGCAATTTGTGAAATTTCATCTCCCTTTTCTCCTAATTTCCATTATTTTCATAAATAAATGTGCCAAAAATGCCATTTTGCCTTTCCAAAGCCTTAGCCATTCCTTTTCCAATTTTCTTATCCATTAATCAATCACAGGCAGGGATGGAATTTGACGGGCATTTTGCCCGTCATAAGGCTTTTTGCACGTATTTGATGGCTGGAATTTGTCATTCCCTGTTTTGAGTGACGTGCCTGGAAGAGTTAAAGACGGATTTTTGACGTTTGGAACTTTTTCCAAAACGTTTTTATGCACCAAACGTTCTTACGCGGCAAGTTTTTTCATATAATAGGGTATTTTTTGGGCAAGTTTTTTTAATTGAAAATATGATAAATTCTAAATTCTAAAGCCGACATGAATTATGTGGGGCATGTGGGCTTTACATGTAATAAAGGGAGGTCGGAAACATATATATATGAGTGAAGGAAGAGCTCATTTCACTCATCGACTTTCGCTTGAAGAGCTCTTCGCATAAGAGACAAGGGAAGTGCGAAGGACGAAGGGGATATGCGCAATCCTCATGCGCATAAAGACTAAGGGACTTCGCATATTTCAGATTGGTTTATGTGGAGTATTGGCTCGGTTAAGGAAGGTTTATACTCCGAATAGGAGGGGTGATAGAAACATGTACTACTCTAGATCTGGTTCTTACAGGAATTTTGATAGTCATCGTTATCATCCTTTCATTTCCTCTTTCGTATCAGACATTGAAGTCCGAACTAAAACTGAGTGAAATTCGAATTGAAACGGGTTACGAAGAGAACGGTGGAAGGAATGGAAGCGGCCATAAATAATAACATAAATATTTAACCATGAGTCCTGAAAGTAATAGTTGCATATACGTTCATGGATTCACATAAAATTCTCTTTCATAATGATGAAAATTTCGACGGCTTGATCAAGCCTTCCGGGCAATCAACCTTCTCGCTTGATTATAAATCGTTCATTGTAAACCAAAATTCAAGCAAAAATGAATGCTAAGTTATTTAATATAAATTAGTTTTTTCCTTTTTGGTTAAAGGAATGGCATTCAACCTAATTTGATTTTTTAACTATATTTGACATTTTTTTTAATTGATTTTAACATTCAATTAACTTTACAACTTAGAAAACATATATTTACATGGATTATAATATAGATTTAACATTGTACATATACCAAGATTGACAACGTATATATATTAAGGGCAAAATTTTTAATCAAAACTTTATTAGTGAAGGGTTAATTTATTATGAGAACATCACTCTTGAAGGGCAAAATTTTTAATATAACGTTTCTTGATGGGAAGCATAAGGACCCAAAACGTCAAAAAAAAAATGTATGACGGGTAAAGAGAAATCCAAATTCCTACCCTGATCACAAGTGATCCCCATCACTACGATTTTTCCCAACATTCATCTTGGAATAAGTGTCCCATCAACTGTGGTTATTATTTTGCCTTTATTAACTTTTATTACATGGAATTTTCACCAGGTTTGTTACACAATAAGAAGCATTAATTCCCTATCACATTAGCTACATTATCCTCTATTAGGTCATATATTCATTGTTCATTCATTTACAAATCAAAACATGAGGAGATCCACACATCTTCACTGTCATAAAACATACTCATAACCAACATGTAAACAAAAAAATAATAAGGATACAATATCCATATAATTCACATATAAACCAAAACATTTACACATGAAATACCAAGGAGAAAAAACTCTTATTAATGAATGCAAAATCCAATTGGTTTTGGGGCTTCCACGAACCACCTAACCATATATTGTTTGAACCAAATATTTCTTTCAACCAATCACCCTCGTGCCATATTCCAAGCATGAATGTGGGACTCATACTAAGAAATAAACCAGGCTTCCCAAGGCTACACCAACTCATCCTCATCAATAGAACCAGGATTTACAACAATCCACATTAGATCACTAGGCCCTAAACAAGCATGGATGCCACTGGATTTCTCCACCTACATCGTGAGGAATTTTACTATCTCCTTGTCTTTGTGCTTTACCACAATCCACATTATGATTCAGGGATCACTAGGCCATAATCGAGGCTCCAACCTTTAAGATTTACTATATATCTTTCCATTCATTGACCAAATATTCCTAGGTCTAATCAAGGGCACCCACCTTTAGGTTTTACCGTATATCCCATCATTCACTCATTGAGGATTCCTAGGCCCACTGAGGCAACACAAAATTTGACTTTACGACAAGCCATAATCCATTTCAAAGGTTACTATGACAAGGTTTTGCCACAATCCATAGTTCGGTTCAAGGATCACTAGGCCAAGTGTTCTTTCTTTTAGATATACACCTCATTCAGATTTGAATCCATTCGACAATCCAACTCAACTAAAACATGAGAACCCCATCAAACCATGGCTATCCAAAAATGACAAGGTTAGGATGAAAAACGTTGTCACACCAGCAACACCCATGCCAATGACATCAACAGAACTAGGAACACACATGCATAACCATGCATACCAAAACTAGCAAGGAAATCACATATGTAAATCAATACCTGCAAATAATCTCATTGTAGCTACTAGATCGTGCTCTTTCTTGCTTGGTTCTTGCTTTCCTTTGCCTTCTTTTCTCTTCTTGATCCAATGCTAAAGTGCTCTAAGAAAAATCTAAGTGTCCAAGAGAGAGAGAGAGAGAGAGAGAGAGAGAGAGCTCCAAATCTGAATTGGAAAAAGGTACCAATTGATCCTCGGAAGCCTTTTAATTAATGAGGCCTCTATTTTATTCAATTTCCATTATTTTCCTTCATTTTCCTCCTCAAATGAAACCTGTGACCTTTCACCTTCCTTTTATCCTAATTTCCATTATTTTCATAAATAAAATGCCAATTAATGCATCATGCCTTTCCAAAGCCTTTCCCATGTTCCTTATCCATAATAAACCAAATGAACACCCACACTAGCAATTGTTTCCCAACATGCAACTTGGAATAAGTGTACCATAACCGTGGCTATTATTTTTCCTTTATTAACTTTATTACATGGAATTTTTACCAGGGATGTTACAAAACCCTCCCCTTTGGGGGAACACCATCCTCGGTGTTCAATGACACCTACAACTAACAAGACTGTTGTAAGAAAAACATACGTCCCATGGAGATTTATAACATAGCTCGTTGAAGTATTTACAATGGTCAACTTGATGAAAATCAAACCAACATGACTACATAACAACATGACGATTGTTGGCTCATTGATTTGTCATCATTCCCACTGTCTTTTTACTCATTAAATCATTACTTCCAACTATTCATTGCACCATCCCACTCACTTACCACCATTCTTACCGTAATTCTTCACAAAGTACCATTATGCTCCTTTATATAACTAAGTGGTTAATTAACATTGATTTTTCTTTGTTTTTAGTAAATTAAGGAGAATTCTGCATGGTTTTACTAGTGATAGTTTGACAGTTCAAGATTCTACACCTCAAGTAAATTTTCGTAGCTATCTCCATGGTTAAGGTTGTAGCACCACTCTAGAAGGAAATCTAACACATGGACTTGGTTCTTAGAAGCTCCAATATGGATCCGTGTTGGTTAAAGTATACCCAACTCGCACGTGTGAACCAACAACAAGAAATCAAAGGAAAAATAGAGCAGTTTTGACTAGTCAACTTCAATCATTTTCTGATCAAATTAAAATGAAATTTGGAAAATGAAAACATGGGTTTCTTTCAACATGAGCCCAGTCAGGCTCCCAATGGCTAGTTTCATCAAATGTGTTACCATTTGAGATATTTTTGGGGTTCTTTGTAGGCCTATTTTGCAGAATACATGAGTAAAAGTTGCCCAATGTGTTAGTCAATGCCCAGTCAAGAAAAATGAAGTTGGAATGAATTAGTATTCAGAAAATTCATGGAAATAAAGTGTCATTTTAATTCTCATTATTAGCCATAATATTCTCAATGTGGTTACAATTTAAACTCTATATAAATGCTTCATTTGGAAGCAAAACATAGTTCAAATTTTGATGTTATTGTAGATAATTATTATTGTGAAGAAAACTTTCTTTGCACACTCCATTTAATACAAATATCTATTATAATGTTCCTGTAATTGTCATTGGTTCTCTTCTTCATGTGATTTGAGTTTCCAATTACTCAGACTCGTTAGTAGGGCCCCCTGAAGATGTGTGAGAATAGTTAGATGTATTTCATTTTGAATTAATTTCTTTATGTTTTGCATTGTTGATTGAATGTCATTCCTTTTAGGTGCTCTGATATTTTATTTTGAATAGGATCTCTACTTACTTTTGTTTGTTCCATCATAGGTTGAGTGCTTAACAACAAAAAAAAAAAAAACCAAAAACATTTATTTTATGCTTAGTCTCAACTCTAATACACACATCAATAATATTATGCTATGTTCATTTCTCTTTTAAGACTTCTCTTTAGAGTATTTTCAAGTCTATAGAATAACTTTTCCTTCACAAGTAGAATTTTTTTATTATTTTGTTTTAAAACTCAAAATAAATTAATTTCAAGAATTCTTAGAATATATTATGCATAAATTTGCTTCAAAGATTTCATAAAAGAGACTTATTTAGTGTATATCTCCTTTTCAAGCATCTTAGAATAGTTTTGTTTCAAAGTTCCATAGAATAAAAATATTTCATTTTTTGTCTCATACAATAAATCTTGAACATTATCTTAGTTTTTTTTTTTTTTTTTTTTTTTTTTAATTCTCTAGCTTTTGGGAAAGAACATGTGCATACTCATCTTAGTGAACTTCATTAATAAGTTTCATTTTCTTGTCATAATTTTGAAATAGATTGACTAACGTTTTAAAAGTTTAAAGTTGATCCCTAGCATATATAGTGCAATTATGCTTCACAAGTTCACGAAACCCTAGGTTTGACAAGTAATTTAACAATGAATTAAATTACCCAACAACAACCATAATGGCATGACACTCATACCTCTTATTGGAGATTTATAACACAACTCATGGTGATATTTACATCCATATACATATGTACATAAACCAAAACATCACACCAAAATACATACCAAAAATATTCACTCAACCAACAAATAAGGAAGGATATGTAGCCTACATGTAGTCTGTTATCTTCCATGTTGCTTCATTGAGCCCAGAGTGCTTCCACTACACTTTAACTTGCTCAATTGCTCGATTCCAGAGCATGAGCGTCTTTCTCTACAATATACACTGAGGTTCTGAATGGAATTATCCATCTAGCTCCACCTACAATACAGACCAATCAATCACATGATTAACATATTTAACATACTTCTTAAGGAATGACACATGGAAAACATCATGGACTTTCATTGTCGGAGGTTATGCAAGTTGATAGGCTACTTGTCCAATCCTTTCAAGAATATTCAAAGGTCAACAAAACCAAGGTGCCAACTTGGCACACGATCCAATCTGCAAGGATCTCTTCTATGGCTTGCTTCACAAATGCACCTGTTCCCCAACTTGAAACTCCTTAAACAGCCTGTTTCAATATGCATAAATTTTTTTCTTGTCATATGCTGCCTTTAGATTCTTCTTGATTACCTACATTTCCTATTCCATTTCTTCCAACATATCTTGTCCAATCAACACCTTGTTAACTGGATCACTCCAATTGATAGGGATATTAAAACTCCACCCATACAATTCCTCAAACGAACACATCCTCAAATTCCTGATACCCATTGTTGTAAGCAAACTCAACTAGTGGAAGATACTCTTCCCACTTCCAATGCTGATGCATCACATACATCCTTAACATATCCTCTAATATCATGTTGACCCTCTCTGCCTGTCCACCTATCTACGAATGATAAGATGTACTGAAGGCCAAATCTATCCTTAAACCTGCAAACAACTCCTTCCAAAAATTGGAAGTGAACTTAACATCCATATATGACACAATCTTCTTCAAAACACCATGAAATATGATCACATATTTGATGAGTACCTATTCTACATCACTATCAGAATAAGTAGACTTCACTAGAATGAAGTGTGTTACCTTTGTCAACCTGTCCACCATAGCCATGAATGTTACAGATCCATTTGGGCACATCAACCCCAACCTATAGATCAGTACTATTAGGGCCCATCAAACCCTAATTCAGTTGTTACATGCCCTAAAGAAGTCAATCATCAAAATTCCTAGCTTCCCAAGAAGTTCCATGACCAAAATCATCTAGAAACTGCCTCTAAGAAGATCAACACATGTAGGCCTTCATTAAGGTGCATTGTAATAAACCATACACTGATAGGGTGCTATGCAGTGCACTTGGTCCCTCTTTGGCCTGCGCTAGGCAAATTTGAGCGAATTTCCATGAGGGTTTGAAAGATTCCTTGTCCATTGGATGCCTCTAGAAGTTTCTCAAGGCTATCTACAACTTTGAGCTCATATTTGGATGAGGAAGGGAGTTAAGGAACATCAATCCCTTATCCCTTCCTCCATGGAACTAAATTCTAGGTTTGGGAGGGTATTCATTATCACCATTTATGGCATAACTTCCTTCATTCTCCTATAAAAAGACCACTCATCTAAGTGATCAGGGGTTGGCTGGGCTGGAAATTATTGAATTATAGTGAGATGTTGTTAGTATGAGACTTGGGTTGATTTCAAGTATTGTAATGATGTCAAAATGTCTTGCTTGTTATGAGGAGAGGATGGCATTGAACTAGAGGAGTGATGCCGAATCGAGCAATGGGTTGTAACTCTTCCTTTTACTAATAAAGTGTTCAAAGATTTTTCCATATGCTTGTGTTATTCATTTATTCTTTCATATGTGTATCATGTACTTGATTCCATGTTATGTTTAATCAATAGATCATTATCACATGCTTTGATTGGTTGTTGTCTTTTGTCCATGTGCAAGTACTCTTCAAGTGGATCAAGTATGGAGAGGAGCGACAAAGTTGGTCAAGGGAGATAAGGAGCAAGTGAATGCTATAGGTAGGCTTCTTTACCTCTTATTTTATCTATTGGTCATAGGAAAAGTAGAGAATGTTGTTGGGTGTGCAGCATGATTGTTCAGAGGTCTTTGTTTTAGTTGGATGTATACCCCAGGAAGTTTGTACACCCCTCCACGCGGGGGGGACTTGTTCCCCCCTGCGGGGTTCGGGGGGGCCGATCCCCCCTGGCTGGGGGGTTCGGGGGCCACTGGTCCCCCAATGGAGGTTTCAGAGGTAGCACCCCTAAAGCTAAAAACAGATGTAAAATTGCCTTGTAAAAGTATAGTAATTTCTAGTCAATCTAGGTTGTTCATTAGGCGGATGATCTGACGGTAGAACTTATGTTTAGTTTAGGGTTTTTTTGCCCTCGAAGGAAACCCCTCTCTTTGTATGAGGGCATTGTATTTGAGGATGTGTAATAGATGTGTATTCTCCGAGCGAGAAACAAAGAGGTGAGACAGTGAGAGAAAACAAAGGATATTACAGCGGATCTGTTGTAGGTTGTGTCTCTTCATTTTGCTGGATAATAGAAAGGAAGGACTGGTTGTTTGGGGTGGACATAGCCCAAAATCGGTGAACCATGTATATTTATATCTCTCTAGTTTTATGCATTTTCTGTGTTTATATTTATGCAATATTTTATGTGTTCCATTGCTCTGTAATATATAATTTTCTAACAACTAGTATCAGAGCCGAAGGTTTATTTGGCTGATAAACTCGCAGGAAAGAAGGGTTCCTAGTTCGAGTGGGAGCAATGGCGGAAGATGGTAAATTTAGGGTCGAGAAATTTAACGGCCAAAACTTCTCACTGTGGAAGATGCAGATGGAAGATTATCTGTATCAGAAAGATCTATACCTACCATTGGGCGGAAAAACAAAGAAGCCGACGGATATGGACAGATGAAGAATGGAACCTTCTCAATAGAAAGGCACTCGGAATAGTACAGTTATGCCTCACAGCATCGGTCACCTTCAACTTTTTTGAAAGAAACAATGACAGAGGGTTTGATTAAGGCGTTGGCGAAACTATATGAAAAACCCTCGGCCTCAAACAAGGTATTTCTTATGAAATGGTTATTTAATATGAAGATGTCGAAAGGTGGATCTGTTGCAAACCATTTAAATGATTTTAATACTGTTACAAGTTAGTTAAGTTCTATAGGGGTAAAATTTGATGATGAAGTTAGAGCTCTGTTATTCTTGTGCTTATTGCCAGAAAGTTGGAATGGTTTAGTAATGGCCATTAGTAACTCTGTTTATGGATCTAGTACTTTAAAGTTTGATGATGTTGTCGGTGCTATCCTTAGCAAGGAAATGCGATGAAAAAGCTTCGGTGATACATTGGGTAATGCTTTAAGTGCACTGTATAGGGGAAGAAAAATGGAAAGAGGAAAGAGCTCAAGATATCGCAGTAAATCAAGGAAAGGCAGATCCAAGTCCAGATCGGGGATAGTGTGCTGGGAATGTGGAAATAAAGGACACCTAAAGAAAGACTGTAGATCTCGGAAAGGAAAAGAAGGAGATGCACAGCAAGAAAACAACCATGAAGAAAATGTGACAAGTGAGGTGTTACAAGATGCTTTGATTCTTTCTTTCGAAAATATTATTGATTCTTGGGTGGTAGATTCAGGGGCCTCATTCAATGCCACACCTGATAAGAAATATTTTCATGACTATGTTCAAGGAGATTTTGGACAAGTCCGTTTGGGTGATGATAAACTCTGTAAAATTGTTGGAATGGGTAAGGTTCTTGTAAAACAATAGAATGGAAACCAATGGCTATTAAAGGAGGTAAGGCATGTTCCAAATTTGAAGAAAAAATTGATTTCAATAGGGTAGTTAGGCGGTGAAGGTTGTGTGACAACTTTCACAGATAAAGCTTGGAAGGTCACCAAAGGAGCCCTGGTAATAGTTAAAGGTGAAAAGATTGGTACATTGTATTTATGCAAAGGTATTTCTAACTTTGTTAATGCTTTAGCTTCCAAAGGAGTAGATGCAGCATTATGGCATCATAGGCTTGGACACATGAGTGAAAAGGGGATGAAGATTCTTCACTCAAGGAATTTGTTGTCGGGTTTGAAGAATGTTGATTTGGACTTCTGTGAGAATTGCATTGATGGAAAACAAAAGAGAGTCAGATTTCTCAGAGTTGGGAAAGAAAAGAAGAGCGAAAAATTAGAGCTTGTGCATACAGATGTATGGGGACCTTCTCAGGTATCATCTCTCGGTGGCTCTCATTATTATGTTACTTTTATTGATGCTGCAACTAGAAAAACTTGGATTTATTATATTAAGAATAAATCTGATGTATTTGATACTTTCAAGAAATGGAAAGCTTTGGTTGAGATTGAGACATGAAAGAAATTCAAGTGTCTTAGATCAGACAATGGAGGTGAATATTGCAGCAAAGAGTTTGATAGGTACTATTCAGAGCATGGAATTCGTAGAGAGAAGACAGTTCCAAGAACACCACAAGAAAATGGTGTGTCAGAAAGGATGAACAGAACAATCTTGGAGCGTGCAAGGTGCATGAGATTTCATGTAGGATTGCCTTTAAAATTTTGGGCAGATGTTGTAGATACTGTTGTTTATCTAATAAATGGAGGGCCTTCAAGTTCCTTGGATTGTGGTGTTCCAGAGGAAGCATGGATAGGTAAAAAGGTAAACTACTCTTTTTTAAAGCCTTTTGGTTGTGAGGCCTTTGTCCATATTAATAAAGAAAATATAACAAAGCTTGAGGCAAAGTCAAAGAAATGTACCTTTATCGGATATGGTGTTAATGATTTTGGTTATTGCTTATATGATTACCAAAATCACAAAATCATTAGGAGCAGAGATGTAATATTCAATTAAAAGGTCTTGTATAAGAATCAGTTGTAGGAAAAGAAACAGGAAAAAGAAAACAAGGAATACGTAGTTCTTGATGAAATCACTGAAAATGTAAAGGTGCCTGAAAATAATAATAATCAACAACCACAACAACAGAAACCACCACAATAGCAACAGGCACCCCAAACACCTAAAAGTGGTGTTAGAAGACCTACCAGGATAAGTATACCCCCTGAACGATACTCTCCTTCATTATATTATTTATTGTTGACTGATTTTGGTGAACCCGAATGTTATGAAGAAGCAATGCAGGTTGAAAGAAGGAAGAAATGAGAGCTAGCCATGGAAGAAGAGATGGACTCCTTAATGCATAACCAGACTTGGGACTTAGTCAGGTTGCCTGTAGGTAAAACTACATTGCAGAATAAATGGGTTTACAGGCTGAAGGAAGAATATGGAGGAAAACAAAGGTACAAAGCTAAACTTGTGGTGGAGAGGTTTGCACAGAAGAAAGGTATTGATTTTGATGAAATATTTTCTCCTGTTGTTAAAATGATTTCAATCATAACTATTTTAAGTCTAGTAGCAGTTAAAGATTTGCATCTTGAGTAGTTACATGTAAAGACAACCTTTCTCCATGGGGATTTGGAGGAAGAGATATATATGTAGCAGCCGCATGGATATGAGGTAAAAGGGAAGGAGAAACTAGTGTGCAGGCTGAAGAAGAGATTGTATGGCTTAAAACAGGCTCTAAGGCAGTGGTATCTAAAATTTGACAAGTTTATGTCTAAACAAGGTTATACTAGATGTCACTCTAATCATTGTGTTTGTCTGAAAAAGAAAAATGATGGCAACTACATTATCTTGTTATTGTATGTAGATGACATGCTTGTTGCAGGGTCTAACATGCAAGAAATAAATGTGCTCAAAAGAAAATTGCCAAATTCATTTGCAATGAAGGATTTGGGAGCTGCAAAAGAAATCCTTGGTATGAGAATAACTAGAGACAGGAAAAATCACAAATTAACATTGTCTCAGAATGAGTACATACAAAAGGTGTTGAAAAGATTTAATATGCACATGCAAAACCAGTTAGTACACCTTTTGCTAGGCATTTCAAACATAGTAAGGAAATGTGCCCAAAGACCCAAGAAGATATGGATTATATGTCTAAAGTTCCATATGCATCAGCAGTTGGAAACTTAATGTATGCAATGGTCTACACAAGGCCTGATATTGCACATGCAGTGGGAGTTGTAAGTAGGTACATGAACAATCTAGGAAAGGAACATTGGATGGTAGTGAAATGGATTCTCAGATATTTGAAAGGTACCACAAATC
>APFE030876397.1:0-30163 GCA_000404065.3 Pinus taeda | reverse complement strand
ATCAAGCATTATGCTTTGGTGGTTCAAACATTTCTCTACAGGGATATGTTGATGCAGATATGGCAGGTGACAGAGATAACAAGAGGAGCACTACAAGATATGTATTTATTTTAGGTGGAACAACTGTCAGTTGGGTTTCAGAAATCCAAAGTGTTGTTGCACTTTCAACAACAGAAGCAGAGTATGTTGCTGCTACAGAGGTTAGTAAAGAAATGATTTGGTTACAAAGGTTTATGGGTAAGAAGCATAATATGGTCACGTTACATAGTGATAGCCAAAGTGTCATTCATCTTGCAAAGAACTCAACATTTCATTCTAGTACTAAACACATACAGCTCAAGTACCATTTCATACAATCAGCGTTGGAATATGGAGAGTTGAAGCTGAAAAAGATACACACTAGCCAGAATCCTGCAGATATGCTAACAAAAGTTGTAACCAAGGAGAAACTGGGAATATGCTCAGTTTCAATTGGCCTTCAAGGATGACAATGAAGATGGGAAACAATTAGGTCCAAAGAGGAGTCATTATCCAGTAAATGAAGCAGTGATGGAGTTGCTACAATCATTCTCCAAATGGGAGGTTGTTGGGCGTGGAGCATGATTGTTCAGAGGTCTTTGTTTCAGTCGGATGTATACCCCGGGAAGTTTGTACACCCCTCCACGCAGATGATCTGATGGTAGAAATTATGTTTAGTTTAGGGTTTTTTCCCTAGAAGGCAACCCCTCTCTTTGTATGAGGGCATTATATTTGAGGCTGTGTAATAGATGTGTATTCTCCGAGAGAGAAACAAAGAGGTGAGAATGTGAGAGAAAATAGAGAATATTACAGCAGCTCTACTGTAGGTTGTGTCTCTTCATTTTTTTGGATAATAGAAAGGAAGGACTGGCTGTTTGGGGTGGACGTAGCCCAAACTTGGTGAACCACATATATCTGTGTCTCTCTGGTTTTATGTGTTTTCTATGTTTATATTTATGAAATATTATATGTGTTCCATTGCTCTGTAATATATAATTTTCTAACAAATGCTTTGCATTGTTGTTATAGACTTAGCTACAAGGCTAGGGCTTTAAGTGTTTATCCGTAGACACTAAAAATTCCCAAAACAAATTGGTGAGTCCACTGGGGAGTGATCATCCATCCTGGTAGCTTATCCACCTCCTTAGACACCTTGACATACTTTACTTGTTGTAATTCAGCCTTTTATATTGAATTTTTGTCAAAATTTGAGGTTAGATGACTCTTGAGTGGCCTCATGGGAATCAGCGCAGTCTAGCCTTAGAGACAGTGCTCTACAGTGCAGTTAGGCCTTCTTTGACCTACACTGATTAACCTTGAAATATTTCAATTAGTGCAGCTGGGCCCTCTTTGACCTGCGTTGATTAGTGTAGATAGGCCCTCTTTGACTTGTTCTGATCAATCTTGAAATCATTGAAATTAGCACAGGCTTTAGTGAGAGACAGTGCTTTGCAACAGAGTTAGCCCCTCTTTAACCTACGCTAATAAACCTTAGGTCAAATTCCCACCTTTGGATTGAGTTTTTGGGAAAATTCTTCTAATTGCTTGCTTGTTGAATGTCAATGATGTCATGTCTTAGAAAATAGGTTTTCATCTCCTTAGCTAGCCCTACTTTGATTGGATTGATTAATGTTTCTTTAATGTTTTCTTTGTCATTATCAGTCTATAGTCAAAGTCAGTTTTTGGTCGATTGATCTTTGTCGAAATAAAGTGTCGTAAAGTTGTCTTTTCCTTCAAAAATTGAATTGTTGTAAATTCTTCATTTATAAAAGATTGATTGACTGATGTGTGCATATGATTAATCTTTCTTCGAAAGAAAGTGTCGTAAAGTTTCCTTTTCCTTCGAAAATTGAATTGTTGTAAAGTCTTCATTCATAAAAGATCGATTGATTTATATGTGCATATGGTTTTTCTTTTTGTCAAAAGTGTCATAATTCCTCATTTCTTTGAAATCAAAAGTGTCGTAAATTATTCCTTTCCTTGAAAAGAAAGTGTGGCAAAATCATCATTTTTATGAAAAGAGATTTTTTATTGATTGTGCTTATTTCCTTTTTGTTCTTCATAAAATTAAGGGATTTGAAAAGAAAAACTTGCATCGTTCATATTGTAGTTTGTGAATTCTTGAAAGGAATAGCTAGGGAAATTGCATTAGTTGTGCTCTTTGTTCTGTGTCAAAGACCTGATTGCTCTATCCCTATTAGCTAAGGATTTTCATTATTGAATTGAATGGAAAGAATGCTTATCATATTAGTTACATTTTAGGAATTGCAAGCATACATCACATGGTGAACCTTGAAAGGAAAATTCTAAAGAGGATTAACTTAAAATTTATCTGAATTTACCTAATGGAGCATTGTCACCTAACGAAAAACATTTAGAGGTCTGAGCTAGAGACTTGTTTCGGCATCGTAAAAAAAAGCAGCTGTCACTAACTTGTTTGCAATACATCCCAAGTGTGATACCCAATTCCACTTACGTAAGTATATCGTAGCTCCTCCACGTACCTTTGGGTATATAGGGCGATGTTACAATATGTAAAGTATATGGGAATGCTCTCACTGTGTGGTTTTGCATTAGACACTGCTTATACGGACTGGGCCTCCACGTACCTTCAGTTATATATGGGAGGACAACTCTAGGTTGCTATCCATCCTTAGGTAACCGAGTCAGCCACCTTGTACACTATGATACACAGAACACAACATTCAGGGAGATTGCCTGCCCGTACTTCTTGGTTCACTAGGAGGTATTTTGCAGTTCACAGTTGCTTGGTAAAACTTTTGCCTATATTATCTCTCTTTTGTTTTGTTATTTTACTTTGATTAAAATAAATTAATTAACCATGAATAACATCCTCCATGATCACTCTTTAGTTGATCTTAGGCTGAAACATATGGCAACAAATCCGGATTCCACTGATCAAGGAATTCCTTTTGATGGGAATCCTAGTCCTTTTCCTCCTTTCATAAATGGTGGTGTTCCATATATCACTACATTGTCCCTTCCAATATTTACCGTTGTCTTGCCAGTAGGGTTTTTTTCAACCTCCTTGGTTCAAAATTTCGTGATTTCTCCGCAATTGAGTACACCTCCAACCGGAAAAAATCAACCTCCAGTTGATCATAAAGTTGACCCTTTTCCTTCTCCCTCAGTTGTTTCTTCCCCTTCGCCTAGTGAAAGTATTGGTACTAGTAACCAGGTGGCTAAGAAAAAGAAGAAAGGGAAGAAGAAGAAGAAGAAGAAGAAGCAAATTTAGGAGAGGGACAACCAAGCAACCATTGCTTTGAAGCAGCATCTGATGAGAAACCATTCATCAAGCCTCACAAAGTTCAATATCCATGCAAACTTTGTGCGGGAGACCATATTCTTCAAAATTGTCCTGATATTCCTCAGATCTTAGAAGAATGGTCTTCCCATTCAAATTATTCCACGTCATCAACCTCTGGAGATCATGTTGGTGACATACCATCAACTAGTGGTAGTAAGTTCATGGAAAGAAGGGTAAAGTTAAGTTTCCCTGTAGGTTATGTAAAGGGAATCACCCCATTCACCTTTGTCCTTATCTGGATGAAGCCAAAAGAGTGTTGGATAACGGTCCTGCTTCACCGCACAACTTCCATCTGGTTACAAGAAACTCTCCCTAAATCCTTCACTAGTTGATGAATTGACTGACCAAAATCAACCATCAGTCGAAACCACTCTCTCTGAAAGTGAATCCTAAGAGTCTATACCCAATCCAAATCAACAGGTCGAGGTAACAATTGACCCAATTTCACCTTCAGCTAATCATACCTTTCCTGAAGAGAGTGAACATGATACCACTCAAGCTCTTTTTGTTTCTTTAGATTCTAATGATCTTGGGGCAATCCTCTTACTCCATCAAGACAGGAGGAAAATCCTCTTTTTTTTGTAACTCCAGGGGTTAATTCTCCTGTTTCTATGGTACCCCCTCCAAGTAGTCAAGTCACTTCCTTTGATTGGAATCAACTGGTTGGATTCCATCTTCCCTCTTATGTGCCTTTTCAGATCATAGTACAAGTTTGTAATATGATTTTATCTGGCACTATTATAGATGAAGGTGCATCAGTGAGCATCCTTTCCTCAACTGCTCGGCAAGGGCTCGGTTCACCGCTGCTTGTTCTTGTTACCCAGAATCTGTTTGCTTTTAATAGAGAAACCAGTCGACCATTAGGGATCATCCCCCAATTACCTATTACGTTGGGGGGAAAATCATTTACCTGAACATGATGGTAGTCCTAGGACCATTAGATTACATTTACTTCTAGGGCACGACTATGTTGATGACATGGGAGCTATTGTTTCAACACTCTTTCGAGTGATTTGTTTCCCGCATGAAGGTAGAATTGTCACCGTTGACCAACTTTCATTTCCTGATCGAAATATGGCTCCTAGTCAACTTTCTTCCCTAATTGGTCCTTTTGTACCAATGGTATCATCCTCGTCAAGGGTTAATTATGTGTCAACATGTTTCATACCTACATCAACTGCCGATCATTTCAGTGATGTTGTATGTCATGTACTAGGGGCATTGGAACCAAATCTCTCCTTCATGACCTCTTATGGGTTGTGATCGAAGCTCGAGGATAGTTCTTGGTCTTGTGTCAATCTCGTTAAAAAATGAAACAAGGAATATGAGGATAGTTCGTTGTCTTGTGTCAACCTAGTTAAAAAATGAAACAATGGGCTATGAGGATAGTTCTTTTACTATGTCAACCTCATTAAAAAATGAAACAGCTCCCAAAAGGATAGTTCCTGGTCTTGTGTCAACCTTGTTAAAAAAATGAAACAAAGGGTATGAGGATAGTTCCTTGTCTTGTGTCAACCTCGTTAAAAAATGAAGCCAAGGATATGAGCATAGTTCCTTGTCTTGTGTCAAGCTCGTTAAAAAATGAAACAAGGAATCTGAGCAAAGTTCCTTGTCTTGTGTCAAGCTCATTAAAAAATGAAACAAGGTCCCCTGGAGCAAAGTTCCAAGTTGAGTCTTTGAGTAGATCTCGTCAAATCCTAGTTGAGTCTTTCACTTGATCTCGTAAATGAACCTTCATTCCATCCACCTAATAGCCACAAGTAGTCTACATAGGTGAATGTAATGAAGCTTGGGGAGCATGCACCTAATGGTAAAGTTAAGTTTCCCTGTAGGTTATGTGAAGGGAATCACCCCATTCACCTTTGTCCCTATCTGGACGAAGCCAAAAAGGTGTTGGATAACTGTCCTACTTCATCGCAGTGACTTCCATCTGCTTATAGGAGACTCTCCCTTTCATCATGTTGGGGGCATGTAAACCAATCTCAAGCATAGTTTTTCGTTTCAATCTTGTGTAAAAATGAAACTGAATCCAAGCATAGTTTGTTCGTTTCAAGCTTGTGTAAACATGAAACCAAATCCAAGCATAGCTCCCTATGGTTCAAGCTTGTGTAAAAATGCACCCATTTCCATTTTAACCCTTGTGATTGCAATTCTATCAGCCTATTTCGTCAAATGAGCCTTGGTTGTTTTCATCCCATCGCCACCATCCCTTTGGCCGATCATACGCTTTCACTTGGTTGTTTACCCTTTTTAGGAACAGTTGCAATGAGTGGTCTTATTAGCCAGTCTCTTCACATAAATCAACATGTTTTGGGAATTTCCAACATCACCGGAACCAGTTGCTACCCTAGACACCCCTCGTTCCTCAAAATGGAATCCTCTTTAAGCTCTTTTCAGACTCTCTAAACAAGAAAAGATTGTCGAGCGCTTGTCATTTCCAGCTCATTAAAGGATAAGAAACAATATCTCTCTTGTATTATTTTATGCTTTTTCAAACTTGAGAGTTTAACTTACGAAAAGAACTTGTGGAGTTTCCTTTTCGTCCCTTTTAAAACTCCCTAAACATGAAAAGGACCAAGTTATCTTTGTCGTTAAACTCGTTAAAAACATCAAATAGTGACAAACTTGTCCATCTAGACAAGACTGAGTTTCACCTTCACTAGACTCGTTAAAACATCACATAGTCATGGATTCGCTTGAAGGGTGAAATTATACAACAAGCATATGTTATCCTCATCAATCTTGATAAAAAATAAAGAGGTATTATTCAGCAATGACTAGGGAAATGGGAAAAAGCCGAGAAAACCTTATGGTAGCAAGTCGCTCTTGAATATGGCACTTTCACCTCATCACCATGACTATGTGGGTTGGGTCATTCAGCTTGATGGCTATCACACCATTGGTCTATCATACCATCCATTACTTTGTTTTTGGTCAATGCTACCAATTCATCTTAGTGTCACCAACATTTTCAAGACAAGTCATTCAGTTCAAACTTCATCCTTTGCAATACCGTAAACCTTCATTTTCATGACTGCCATTTCTGAACCTTGTGTCGTCAGTCGATTTTTCATCTCCAAAATCATTTACCTCATTTCATGTCGTTGATGTGGGATACATCAAGGCCCTCCTCCGATGAGTCGCTTCTTGTCAACATCAACACATCATCCAAGAAGTTGACTCAGAAACACCCCTTCAATACCTTGAGGCTTTCATACATCAATGGTAGGTTTCTCGCTTCCGGCGATAGGTTGACATCACAGGCCTTCAACCAAAATACTTCGTATGGTGTTCAACATCAAATCATTTATTCACACCATGCGAAATGTATTGTAGTACCTTGAGGGTCATTATCATTATCCGTGATTCCTCTCGTGTCTGTTAACGGCTTACATCATTGGCTGGTAATCAGACGATGTCTTCCCATTTTCGACTTTAGATCATCTAATTACATGGTTAGACTTGTACTGGAGCAAAAGATTGAACAATATTAAAGACCCCGGATCTAGTTTCATCCATCCGGGCTGCGATATTTTCAGGAGTACTAAATCAAATGTACAGTGGCCTTATATTCGTGGTCATCCATTCATGGGTCTATATTTGTACATGGGTATGCCTTCCCTCAGCAAGTTCATGAGAAAAATCAAATTATCATGATATATGTATTGTAATTGATGCAGGTCACCTTCCGCTTCAAAACCTCCTCTCCACATGCTATACCATTTCACTCGACATACATATTTTACGACTTCATGCTTTAGGGGGAAACTGTTACAGATCCATTTGGGCACATCAACCCCAACCTATAGATCAATACTATTAGGGCCCATCAAACCGTAATTCAGTTGTTACATTTCCTAAAGAAGTCATTCATCAAAACGCCTAGATTCCCAAGAAGTTCCATGACCAAAATCATCTAGAAACTACCTCTAAGAAGATCAATGTAGGTAGGCCTTCATTAGGGTGCGCTACAATGCAAACCATACACTGATAGGGTGTTATGTAGCACACTTGGTCCCTCTTTGGCCTACACTGGGTGAATTTGAGCAAATTTCCATGAGGATTTGAAAGATTCCTTATCCATTAGATGCCTCTAGAAGTTTCTCAAGGCTATCTACTCATTTGAGCTCATATTTGGATGAGGAAGGGAGTTAAGGAACATCAATCCCTTATTCCTTCCTCCATGGAACTAAGTTCTAAGTTTGGGAGGGCATTCATTATCACCATTTATGGCATAAGTTCCTTCATTCACCTATAAAAAGACCACTCATCTAAGTGATCAGGGACTGGCTAGGCTGGATATTATTGAATTATAGGGAGATGTTGTTAGTATGAGACTTGATTTGATTTCAAGTATTGTAATGATGTCAAAATGTCTTGATTTTTATGAGGAGAGGATGGGATTGAACTGGAGGAGTGATCTTGAATTGAGCAATGGGTTGTAACCCTTCCTTTTACTAATGATGTGTTCAAAGCTTTTTCCATATGCTTGTGTTATTCATTTATGCTTTCATATGTGTATCATGTACTTGATTCCATGCTATGTTTAATCAATAGATCATTATCATATGCTTTGATTTGTTGTTGTCCTTTGTCTATGGGCACGTACTCTTCAAGCAAATTAAGTATGGAGAGGAGCGACAAAGTTGGTCAAGGGAGATAAGGAGAAAACAAAAGCTACAAGTAGGCTTCTTTGCCTCTTATTTTATCTATCAGCCATAGGAAAAGTATATAATGCTTTGCACTATTGTTCTAGACTTAGCTACTAGTCTAGGGGTTTAAGCATTTATTCGTAGAGACTAAAACTTCCCAAAACAATGATGGAATCATGTTGTCTAGATGTCCTTGGAGAACTTGTGATAAAATCCATGTAAATGACCTCCCATTTCCACTTTGGAATCACAATCGGTTGTAGTAGTCCACCTCGATGCTTACACTCTACCTTTACCTGTTGACATTCCAAGCATCTAGCCACAAACTCTTCCATATCTTTCTTCAAATTCGACCAATGAAAGACTTCTTCACCATTGTCAATGTCTTTTGATATCCTAGGTGAATTGAATACATTTTCGTATGAAACTCTCTCAAGATAGTCTTCTTGAGTTCAATACTGCCTATAAAATATATCTTGTCCCTAAATTTTATAAATCCATATGTTTTAAGATGATAGTCTGCATCCTGACCGCCTGTACACCGCTGTAACCTATGCATAAGCACCTTGTACCTATCATCTTGTTGAACTACCTATAAGATATGATCTTGTAAGTATGTTCCATAGGAATTCATTACTGCTATATGATTCACCTATATCTATCTGCTAAGAGCATATACAACCCTATTCTTTTTACCCTTGATGTACCTAATCTCAAAATCAAACTCACTAATCATGGAAAACCATCTAGCTTGCCTTTAATTCAAGTTCGGCTAATCGAACAAGTATCTCAACTGACTATGATCACTCATCAATAGAAAGCTCCTACTAAGAATATAGTGCATCCACATCTTCAATGCATGGATGATCACTGCTAGCTCAAGATCATGTGTTGGATAATTCTTCTCATGCTCATTCAATTTCCTTGACTCATAGCACACTACCTACCCTTTCTACATAAGGACTCCACCAAGTCCTCTCTTACAAGAATTTGTGCATACCACAAATTCTTTGTCTAGATCTGCATTCTTTAACACTAGACCATTTTTCAACAACTACTTCAACTGCTCAAAACTAGTTGCACATTTCTCTGCTCATTTAAATTTCTTACCTTTCCTCTAAAATGACGTAATAGGATGTGCAATGTGAGAGAAGTTCTTGATGAACCTCCTATAGTAACCTTCTAACCCATGAATGATCTTACCTCATCCACATTTCTAGGAGCTACCCATTCCATGATATCTCTTATATTATGTGGATCCACTACTATGCCTTCCTTGGAAACAACATCTCCCAAGTAATGTACCTTGTCTAAAAGAAACTACATTTTCTAAGTTTGGCATACAATTGATGCTCTCTCAATAATCTCAACACTGCTGCTAAGTTCTCGACATGTTCTTCCTCATTAGTATAATATATCAAGATTTCATCAATGAATACAATAACAAACTTGTCTAGATAAGGATGCAACACACTATTTTTCAAGCACATAAAGGTAGCTAGAGCATTAGTCAAACCAAATGGAACTACAACAAACTCATAATGCCCGTACCTTGTCCAAAAATTTGTCTTGTATATGTCCTCTTCCTTAATGTGTACCTGATGATATCCTGATCTCAGGTAAATCTTCAAGAATACTGCTAATCCCTTCAACTAATTGAACATTCATAAATCCTGGGCAACCAATTCCTGTTCTTGATGGTCACCTTGTTCAACTGCATGTAATAAATGCATAGCTTAAGAGTACCATCCTTATTCTTCACAAACAATACTGGTGCTCCTCAAGGTGATACACTTCGCCTAATGTATCCCTTGTCAAGCATCTCCTTCAACTGTAATTTTAGTTCTATTAACTTTGGTGTGCTCATTATGTATCATGCCTTTGATGTTGGTACTACCCCTAGTATCAACTCAGTAGAAAAGTCCACTTCTCTATGAAGAGACAACTCTAAAATCTATGCTCAAAACACATCCCAAAACTACTATAAAATCAGGTACCTTCTCAATACCTTCACATCCTCAACCTCCTTACCTTTCTTGCTAGAAATATGCATGGAAAATAACAAACACCCTTTTCTATAACTACGATCTTCCTGCATAGCTGTCACCATCCTAATGGATGTTGATTTCTTCTTACTTCGCAAGATTATTTGTTCTCCACTGTCATCCAAATACTCAATGGATTTGTTATAACAATCTACCTTGGTCCTATGAAGATATAACCAATCCATACCCAATAGCATACTATATGATCCCAACAATATTAGATTCAAATGTATTGATATAAGCATACCATTAAACTCAAAAGTGCAAGCTCTTACCCAATGATGAATTCCCTTCTTTGTACCTATATCCAACTGCACTAGCCACGATTCTACATGCACTTAATTATTTAAACCACACTTATCCACCAAGTCAGGGTTGCCATAACTATAATTAGATCCAGGGTTAATTAAAATAGAAACAACTTGATCACAAAGCTTACCCTCGATCTCAATGATAAATGCATGATGATTTGACTGCCTATCATCGAGTGATGCATAGATACAAGGAATGCTCTACCCAACATCCCTAACATTTTGCGCCTCCTGTGTACTATAGATCTAAGGCCTACCACCATGATTTTGTGGACAATCCCTCCTAAGAATCTCCTTACCACATGTCTAACACTACAACCATCCTGTACCATCACCTTTATTTTGCTGCTATGACCCATGTCCCTATGTAGCTACATTGGCCTTCTTTTATGGTGCAACATTCTCTTTCTCTTATGCATTTTAAGGACTTGTTATTTTAGGCTACCATTTACCTTTACCTTTGTCTTTCCCTTCCACCCTTGTTGATATTCATTCTTACGCTTTGATTGTTCATAGAAATGCTTCAATTTCCCAATAACTTCCTCAAGTGACTGAGGCTCATCATACTCAATTTGATCTCTAAATCATAATGGAAATCCACTGACAAATCTCTGAACTTTACCATTCTAATATTTAAGATAGGTTACATACCTCAAAAGATCCAATAACTTGGTCGTATACTCCTCATCTGTCATCAATCCCATTTTGAGATCATAGAATTCCTTAGATTTGTTGTCGTAGTACCTTTATGACAAGTAATTCTTCTTGAAGAGTCTCTTGAATTCATGCCAAATCAAGTATTTTTTCCTGATGTCTCTAACCCATTTTACATCTTCCCACCAGATGTCTTCTTTCCCTTTGAGGCTAAAGATAGCTACTTTGGCCTTCAGATTCTCTGTGTACTCATGCAGTTCAAAGAACTTCTTCATCCAAAGCAACCAAGCCTTTGCATCCTCTGGCTTCTTCAAATATCCATCAAAATTAGGTGGCTTAGCTTTCTTAAACTCATCCAAAAAATATCCCATCTCACTCCTCCTATAGGGGTGATAACGTTGACGATCATAGTGCCTTCCAAAACTAGAACTAGAATAGTACATATGTCCATCACCTCTCCTATCTAGAGTGTCCAAGAACCTACCATCTCTAACCATGTTATCCATATCTGACTTGTTCCCCCCATGAGATCCACTGCCATATGCCCCGTTAGTTTTGTCATCCTACCCATGGCTGATCCAAAATGGTCCCTGTCTCTACAATTCTAAAAAACTCTGAAGGATCAATGCATTGACTTCTTCTTATTTCTCCTATGCTTGCACGATTCTATCATTAATCTACCTTGCAACTCCATAATTCTTCCTTCAAGCTTCTCAATGTTTCTACTAAGTTAGAAGAATGTCCAACACCATGTTGCTCACCTGATCCATAGGGAAATTCTCTAGATCTGTATTCTACAATCTTGCTAGTCATATCTGTTGTTTTCTTCCTACAAGGTATATCATGTCAACTAAACCAAAATATAAACATAATCAACATACCTCAGTATAGTTCGGGGAGGATATCTCATTTTCAAGATCAACCAGATTAGCGCAATACATGTATAAACATAATCATAACAACATATATATGTCATCCTAATCATCCACACATCATGACCTCATGCTTGACAACTACAACCATTTCAATGTATTCGTAATCAACGTATGTATGACATGCATGCATACACAATACCTACAAACATTTTCATGCATGACCGACCTATATGCATGATAAACACATCCAACAACACACCATCCACTTTCACATGGCGACACCACTACAACCATGACCAACAACATGCATATGCAACAAGCATATAAACCACAAGCATAGAGAACACATATGCCACAAACATGAATGCATGACCAGTGCACCACCCATCCAGTCCAAGGGGTGAACCATGTTGTGATACCGCTTTGTAACACCCTCCTCCCACATTTACCCTAGTTAACTGGTTCATTGGGGTAAACATGTGAGGAGAGGCTACTATGATCTGATTCAACTCCCCCTGTATAGTTAAGTAAGTGGAACTGATAAAACACAAACAACCTAACCTTCTACACATGCTACAGAACTCTAGGAGCCAACCAACCTTTCCAGGTGACCAACCCCTAGGTAACTTAACATATTATTGACCTAGAGCCTTATTCACTCCCATGACATGGCCATGCATGTGACTGGGACCCTTCAGTAGTTCTCACAGAAAGGGTATGCAAGCGACTGAGGTATTTTTCAGTTAGTTCTAAGTATGTGACCTTGGATTTTGTGCCACTTTTTCAGGGCCAAGACTCAGGCACTATCCATAACCCCATGAAACTTCTAGAAATGAAAAGTAACATTGAAAAAATGATACAAATAAAAATACTTGAACAAAGACTTGAATGGACCCCTATTAGACATGACAGGCATTTCGTCAAACATGTCACAAATATGCATTAGGTCATAACAACATATCTGAGCATAGGGGTCTCGTATTTATCTGAGAATTGTTAAGAAGCACTGATGCCTTATCACATTAGTTGCATTATCCTCTATTAGGTCATATATTCATTATTCATTCATTTACAAATCAAAACATAACAAGAGCCATACATATTCACCATCATAAAACATACTCATAACTCGCATACAAACAACAGAAATAATAAGGATACAACAACCATAGAATCCAAAAATAAACCAATACATTTACACATGAAATAGAAAGGAGAAGGAACTTCTATTAATGAATACAAAAGCCAATCGGGTTAAAGACTTCCACGAAAAACCCAACCATTAATTATATTAAAAAAATATTTCTTTCAACCAATCACCCCCGTGGCATATTCCAAGCATGAATGTGGGACTCATAACCGAAAATCAACCAGGTCTTCCCGAGGCTACACCACCTCACCCTCATCAATAGAATCAGGATTTACCATAATCCACATTCGATCACTATGCCCTATACAAGCATGGATGCCACCAGATTTATCCACCTACATTGTGAGGAATTTTGTTGTCTCCTAGTCTCAAGGCTTTACTGCAATCCACAATCTAATTCAGGGATCACTAGGCCATAATCGAGACTCCACCCTCCATGCTTTACCATATATCATGTCATTCACCAGCTAAGTATTCCTAGGCCTGATCAAGGGCACCCACCTCTAGGATTTACCATATATCTTGTCATTTACTAATCAAGGATTCTTAGGCCCACTGAGGCAAAAAAAATCTAGCTTTAGCGCAACCAACAATCTGGTTTATGGGTTACTAGGCCAAGGCTTTGTTGTAATCCGCAGTTTGGTTCAGGGATCACTAGGCCATGTGTTATTTCTTTCATATATCCACCTCACTTGGTTTAAAAACCATCTAAAAATCTAGCTCAACCAAAACATGGGAGCCCCATCACATCATGGCTATTCAGAAATGGAAAGGCTAGGATGACAAACATTGTCACACCTAGTGAAACCCATGTCAATGAAAAAAACAGAACCAAGAACACACATGCATGCCAAAACTAGCATGGAAATCACACATGCAAATTGATGCCTGCAAATAATCCCATTGTAGCTACTAGATCCTGCTCTTCCTTTCTTGATCCTTTCTTTCCTTTGCCTCCTTTTATTTTCTTGATCCAATTTTGAAGTGCTCCAAGAAAACTCTAAGTGTCCAAGAGTGTGTGAGAGAGAGAATAGAGAGAGAGCTAGAAACTGAACTGAAAAAAGGTGCCAACTGATCCTTAGAATCCTTTTTATTAACGAGGCCTCTATTTTCTTCAATTTTCCATTATTTTCCTTCATTTTCCTCCTCACATGTAACCTGTGACCTTTCACTTTCCTTTTCTCCTAATTTCCATTATTTTCATAAATAAAATGCCAATTAATGCCTTATGCCTTTCCAAATCCTTTTCCATTGCCTTTGCCAATTTCCTTAGCCATAATAAACTAAATGAAGACCCACACTAGGATGTTTTTCCCAACACTTTGCTTTGAATAAGTGTCCCATTACTTTCCTTATTATTTTTCCTTTATTAACTTTACTAGAGGGAACTTGGAGTAGGGTTGTTACAACTTCAGCCCTCATTGATGGTTATGTCAGACCACCACTATCTTGGCAAGCCCTCTGAACATGATCAAATTATTTACCCCTCACAATATTCTCTTCCTAATCCCATACCTTTAATGAAAAATCCATCCTTTCAAGAACTCGTGTTTTTCGAGAGGATTGTCTTGAATTTCATGATCCAATCACTGAATGGTTGGAGCAATCTTTCCTAGCAAGCTCCGTTACAAATAACAATTTTCAATATTTTCTAGTGCCTACTAAGGTGGGAATTATAGATGAACATAAATTTTCGAGGAGCTTCTGAGGTTTTTTTAATTATGGTTTTCATCAAAAAGTTAAGAATGTGAGTTGGTTAAAAGTAGTGGCTCTAATATATATAATAAAAGTTTAGAGAGGTCGGGCTAGGGTTCGGCTCTGGTGCACAAACCTAGCTGTCGTTGCTTCTGCAGAGCTCTCTCGGTAGCCTCCCACTGTTGAGACTATCCAGAAATAAAGTGGAGAAAGACCTCCTTGTGAGACTTCCCCAAAAAATTTGAGTCCAATCAGCATGGACATCGGAGGGGGCCCCCCTCCTCCCCCTCCCAAGATCAATGCCTTCAAACGACTGGTAGCCTCCTGTGGTAAGAGGAAAGAAAACTCAAATCATCAGAAATTTTTAAAGAAAGCTGATTCCATCCCCTCAGTAGAGCTGCCTGCGGAACATCCATGCTAGATCGCGCTGAACCTGGCGGATCGAGAGCTCATTGGACAATTTATAGACCTCTGGCCCTCTCCCAAAGCTATTGATGGATGGGTCCAGCGAAACTAGAGGCCCCTTGCCTTTGAAGGAATCCGAAGCCATATGGTAGGCAGAGGTTATTATGTTTTTGTTTTCGAATCAGCAGAAGGTCGAGATCTTATTTTCCAAAATAGTCCATATCTCATGGGACCCCAAGGGCTCTATCTGAATAAATGGACTTCGGACTTTGATCCTTCCTAGGACACTCCTTCAGCCATACCAGTCTGGGTAAGGCTTCCCCATCTTCCTCTTCATTGCTGGAACTCGGAATCTATGGAAATAATCGGTAACAAATTAGGCAAATACATTGATAGGGCTAAAAGGAGAGAACAATATTTGTGTGCAAGAATATGTGTTGAAGTCGATCTAGAGATAGGATTGCCTGAGGTGATCAAGTTGACCATAGCTAGCTGGTCTCATATTCACGAACTAGATTATGAACAGCTCCCCTTCAAGTGCTGACATTGTCATGGCTATGGTCATTTCGCTCGAAACTGCAAGAAGCAAATTGAGGAAGAATCTGAAAAAGAAAAGGGGGAACAATGGACACAAGCTAGAAAAGTAGGCACATCCAAATAGACCAATAGAGCGAAAAGGAAAGGAGGGAATCTAGAGACCGAAGGACCCTCTGTTGGGAAGATTTTAATCGAAGATCAAGCCACAGTAAATGCCACCATCTTAGCAAATCCTTTTGCTGCTCTAAATCCTCCAGAAGATCAACTAGAACTCGAAGAGGGAGAGGTGCAACCGAATAAGGAACAGATAGCCGATGCAGAAATAAATTCAGGATATTAGGAACAAACTGTAGAAGCCATTTCAGAAACCCCTTGCGAAGATGCAATCCAACAAGAAAATCAGGGCCCTCTCATAGGTGCCACTTCTCCACCCTCTTATGCAGAAATGACCAAAAAGAAAATGCTGATAGACAGTCTTGGTTCTTCCGAAGATGAACCTCTTGAGTAATCCAACAAAAAGGTAGGAAGGAAGTCTTGCAAGGAAATTAGAGAAGAAGAGGTAGAGCAACTAAAGATGTAGGGCAGTTATTCCACAGTCGAAATGTCACTAGGTAGAAACACAAGGACCAGACCCCCAAAGGGTGGGCCTACACTGCCCCTCTCTATTAAATAATGCAGATCATCTCTTGGAATTGCAGGGGTCTAGGAAACCCTCTGAAAGCTGAAGCAGTAAAAGATCTATTAAAAATGGAAACCTCATACATTCTCCTGCTCCGAGAGACAAAGATAGAAGAAGATTCTCTTCTATCTTTAAGCCGAACCAAATGGCAAAAGAACTCAGGAAAAGCAGTCAGCGCCAGAGGTACTTCAAGGGGCCTGGCAACCTTATGGTCAGAGGATATGTTCTGACTTAAAAGCTCCTCCGCAACCCAACACTGGATATATACAGATCTTCTACATCTCCCTAGTAAGATCTCTTTATCTCTCTTCTTTATGTTTCTGTTAACTTCCTAGAAAAAAAAGACTGCTAGAACTCTCTCTCAGACTTCATAGAAATCTATGCACCCCCAAACATCATTCTGGCAGGGGATCTTAACATAACGTTAGACCCAAAGGAGAAAAAAAGAGGATTATGGGGTAAAGATCTGTTCTACACCTTGGTGGAGTCTTTAATCCTTGTTTGGGACCTTCTTGATCTCAAATCTAAGACAGGTCATTATACCTAGACAAATAACAGAGTTGGTGATGCCAACATTGCTACCCATTTAGATCAGTTCCTTGTTCAAAGTACTCTGCTAGAGGGGAAGAATTTAATCTCTTCAAAAATTCTACCCAAAATAACTTCTGATCATAAACCCATCTCGTTGTTGATAGAGAAAGACTAGGACTTGGGGCCTATTCCCTTTAGATTCAACCCTCTTTGGGTATCGAGAGAGGGCTTTATGGACATAGTGGCTCATGTTTGGTCACAACAAGTTGAAGGAACCCTAGATTTGTGTGGGAACAGAAACTCAAACACACTAAGTCTGCTTTAAAAGCCTGAGCAAAAGAAAAACCCCCTCCCACTCCAACGACCCATAGACAGAAGGCAGTGTAGGCCCTAGCTGAGATTTAGTTAGGCATGGAAGGATCTGAAATCACCAAACCTCAGCTTCTCATCGAACAAAATGCCCAGTTCAACTCTTTTCTTTCCTTTCCACAGGAAAGGGAATACTAGCGCCTTAAGTCTCGTAGCCTATGGCTCCAAGCTGGAGATAGAAACATAGCTTTCTTTCACAGACAATGCAGAGCCTGTCTCTCTCAAAATCACATTTCTAAAATATCAAACAAGGATGGGGAAACCATCAAAGGATAGACTCTCTTAAAACAGGCAACCACAACCCATTTTAAGCATCTATTCTAGGAGGATGGTTCCTCCAACGAAGATCTGGCCGCTGACTTTTTGTCAAACATCCCCTCTCTTGTCACTGCAGATGTAAATGTTGGGTTAATAATGCATTTTTTTGAAAAATAGATCGTTGAAGTCATTTGTTCAATGCAATCAGATAAAGTACTTGGGCCGAACGGTTTCACCATCCATTTCTATAGAGCTTGCTGGAATGTAATAAAATTTGATCTTCTCAGAATGGTAAAAGCCTTCCAAAATAAAGCCAAACTAGGAGGGTGCACCAATTCCACCTTCCTCGTCCTGATCGTGAAAGAAGTTAATCCCAAGACTTTTGACAGGTTTTGGCCAATCTCTCTCTACAATGCCTCCTATAATATCCTTGCCAAACTCTTAGCCAATAGACTCAAGCCTCTGTTAGGGAATCTAATCTCCCCTCTACAAGGCAGTTTCATTAAAGGAAGAAACCTCATAGACAATGTGATCCAAGTGCAAGAATCCCTCCACTCTAGCCACACACGAATGGAAAAAGGCATGCTCATCAAGTTGGTTATGTCAAATGCTTTTGACTAGGTTAACCTTTATTTTCTCTAAAAAATCTTCCTCTCCTTTGGTTTTAGTGCTGAATTTGTCAATTTGATAAAAGCTTGCACACACAGACCTTGGATAGCCCCCTGGTCAATGGAAGACCTTCTGACTTCTTTCAAGCTTCTAGAGGGCTCCGCCAAGGATGCCCATTGTCTCCCTTTCTTTATATCTTGTTGGTAGAATCCCTGAGTAGAAAGCTGACAGCGGAAAAGGAAGTAAGCACTATTCCAAGAATCATGGTAGCAAGAGGGGTGGATCCTATAAACCACACCCACTTTGTGGATGACTCTCTCCTATTGGGAGGGGCCTCAATTAAGATAGCAAAGGCTTTCAAAGAAATCCTCCAACACTTCTGCTTAATCTCAAGAGCCTTGATCAATTGTTGAATTAAGGCTTCTATGATCCATATCAAGTTTATGAGAAAGTTTTCGGTGTAAATCACATGATATTTCATTTTCCGATGCATTGCGAACCAACCAGTGTGGTTCATCATCACGACAAGTTGAAGAATCAAATCAAGCATTATATGTTAAATAGTCCGAGCAGAACCTCCAACAGCTACAATTCTTGACCAGGCAATGGTTATATTGACTAATGGCTAAATATGACTCGGGAACAATTAGACGGACGAGGGGTATAAAAATAAGTTAATTTCATTGCTAGTTAGTTATATTATTATTAAATTAAAAGTCAAAGGGACATATGAATTTTCTTAGGGGTTTTAAATATATATATATAAATATTATATTAATTTTAAATGATTATTAAATTAATAGTTAGTTATAAAAGTATTACCTATTTAATAAAATATATAATATAAATATTAAAATAAGTCAAGTGTTAGAAAAAATAAGATTTTAAATATTCAGATTTAATTAATTGTTTATCTAATTGTTAAATTAACCTAGAGGTATTAACTAATTTAATTGTTTATATGAATTTACCTAAAGGTCTTTACTATTATATATATATATATAGTAAAGACCTTTAGGTAAATTCATATATATATATATTTAAGATAATAGTTAGTTATGAATAAAAAATATATTATTAGACTAAGTCAAGCATTGGAAAGAAAATAATATTCTGATATAATTAATCAATTATCTTAATTGTTAAATTAACTTACCATTAAAGTGAAGGAAAAACAAAAAAAACACAGGCCAAAGGATACAAGATAGCAAGAACAAGCCAAAAAAGGAGGGAGGGGAGGAAGGGAAGAAAACGACTAGGAAGAGAGTGCTAGGACCCAGCAACTACTAATCTTCCAGCCATCTTCTCTATTGAGATTGCTCGGCCTTGATCAATAAAAGAAAAAGTGTGATTTATGGCTGGAATGTAGATCACTCATATATTCTTCGAATTGCCTGCATTTTGGGATTCCCTGAGTACGAAAAATGGGAAAAGATCAAATATCTAGGGCTTCCCTTAACCTTGGGACCAAGCCCTCCCTCCATTTGGACTAAAGTAATAAGCAAGATAAAAGAAAAATAACATATTGGGGAGGCCAATGGCTAACAAAGGTAGGGAAGTTGGTTTTGATAAAGGCAATCCTCTCCACCCTTCCCATCTTCTAGTCTTCCCTCCTGCTAGCTCCTAAGTCTACCATGGAATAGATCTCCAAACTCCTTCGGGACTTCCTATGGAACAGGGGCAAGGTCAACCAGAGCAAACTACATCTGGTGAGATGGGATATCCTTAATAGACCACTCCAACAAGGTCAGTTGCAGATATGGGATCCAGGATTAGCAAATTTGGCCCTCAGAGGAAAAATCATATGGAAATTGTATGAAGATAAAAATCATCCAGTCAGCAAGATCCTATGGAAGAAAAACCTTAAGGGAGGCTCCCTCAGAAACCTCTCAATAGCTTCTACTCCAACAGGAATAGCAATATGGAATTTAGTCAGAAGAACTATCAACCATATTCAACAACATTTATACAGAATTTTGGGCAATGGTCAGAGAACATTACTGTGGGAGGATACCATTCAAGGGAATGCCCCATTAGCCACCCTAAACGCTTGTAACAATCTAAAGATCTGGCAAGTGAACAAGGGCCTCCTCCGGCTCGCAGACATATGCTCTTGGGACAACAAAGGGAATTGGGCAGGTTGGATTTTTCCAGGGGTTTTGACCCTCTGGAAACACAAAAAAACTTGCTCTGTGCAGCTCTCTCTGGCCTCACCCCTATCCATCATTCATCTAAAGATAAATGGGGGTGGGGAAAAACCGAAACTTACACAACAACTCAATGATTCTCCTCTCTACAAGCTACACACACATCATTGCTAACACCAAAGATCTGGAATTCTGTCTGGTCCCTCTTCTGCCTTCCAAAGGTGAATTTCTTCACTTGGGTACTCATGCATAAAAAGGCACTAACAGGAGAAAATCTAAATAAAAAAGGGTTCCTCGGCCCCTTTAGATGCTGCCTATGCACTTTTGCTATCAAAACCTCTGATCACTTATTGTTTGACTGTGTTTTCATGCAAGAAGTCTGGAAGATGGTCCTCCATGGACTTAATGTACCCACCCCCTCCAAGTTATCGGTCATTTCTCTCTACACCTCCTGGGCAGAGTAAAACCCTGAGAAAAAAACTAAAAACATAGGCTGGAAAAACATTTGGCAAGCTATACCTAATGCCTTTGGTGGAAAGTGTGGTTGGCTCGAAATGAGTGCGTCTTCAATAACAGGCTCCCAAATTCAGTGGAAGTGGCTGCCAAAGTAAAAGATCTCTTGTTGGAAATAGTAAATAACTCAAATTATGCCTTTATTTTTACTGCAGAAGTCTCTATGTGGCTAGGACCCTGTGTGACAAGAGAAACGAAAGAATCAATCAGCAAACCGATGAAAGCTCCTACTTGGTGCCTGCGTCTCACTAAAGGTGACTTTCTTATGTGGTGGTAGGGGACCTCAAAAGCCACTATTTTCTTTGATGGAGCGTCCAAGGGGAATCTAGGCACTGCAGGAGTAGGAGGATTGATTCTTTCCCTAGATAGATCGAATAAAACCAGGTACAGTTGGGGCCTAGGCATAAGTTCGAACAACCAAGCAGAGAGTTATGGCCTCTTAAAAGCTTGCCAGATTGCAAAGGAGTTAGGTTATAAAATAATCCAAATATTCGGAGATTCAGAGATACTGATTACTCTCTTAAACTCTGAATATTATTTTCATAACCCAGCTTTAAACAAAACCTTGTAGAGAATTTGAAATATATTGAAAGACTTCGACACAGTAGTCTCATACCATATTCTACGGGATTTAAACAAGCAAGCAGACTTGCTAGCAAATAAAGGTTGCCTGTTGTTTCAAGGAAAACTTAGCATTAATGGAGGAACTTGCGTGATTCATCCTTTGCCTTAGACAATCTACAGAAGGATAACAGCACTCACTGACCCCACTATGGAAAAAGGAACAACATCTGAAAGAACAGTAGGTCGAAGGAACAGTAACATAAGGAACAACGAGCATATGAAGGAACAACAACAGAGGGAACAACAACCAGAAGGAACAATAGCAGAAGGAACAACACCAAAAGGAACAACACAAGAAGGAATAACAAGTAGAAGGAACAACAAGTCGAAGGAACAACAAGTAGATGAAGGAACAGTAGCTGAGGGAACAACAATTACAAGGAACAGCAAGCAAAAGGAACAACAGCAGATGGAACAGCTTTCGAAGGAACAGCAATGGAAGGAACAACAAGTAGGATGAACATCAGCAGAAGGAACAACAAACTTAAGGAACAGCCTAATGAAAAACACAAGGAAAAGGCCATAAATTATGCTCTTCCAGAGACAATACGCAGGATAGAAAACATGAAAAGCCAAAGAATCCAATGAATTTTTGAAGATAAGCATAGGAGAAGGGACTACATCCTCAGCTCATTCTCATTGCTAAGTTTTTAAAAGCTATTGTCAATTGTAATAGGAGCATGCTCCACTTTTGGCAATAAATATACTAACCGTTCTTGTTAAAAAAAAAAAAAAAAAGTAGTGGCTATTACATATCTTTCTGCTGACAAGCAATAACTTCAATTGGTTGTGCAAGTTATTCAAGTGCTTACCTTTTCTATTTCACATTATTTTATATTTGTTTTAATCACTTGTATTTTTATGTATGTAGGTCGAGAGAAGTTACGATGACTACATTGGAAATTCCATTACACTTGAACCTAACCTTCTAGCTAGTTAGGTTAGGAGTAGGTCTAGTTGCATACTAGTCTCCCATTGCACACTCATCCTAAAATCGCTCTCCATACTTTTTATTGTGTTTTCTTGCTTTTTTCTTGCATCCTGTATTTGGTTTGGCCTCCATTTTCTTTGTCCTTTTTAGTTTCTTTCCCTATTATGCCTTGTATTTCTTTTTTGTTTTGTTTAATAACACTTTTCATGAAGGATGTTCCCTTCATCTTGAAAGACAATGTGGAAAAATAAAAAAGGGCTTTGTGACACTACAACATTTGGCTAACCTTCGGTCCTTCTTCTTCGTCTTGGTTATACCTTTTAGTCAATGATGTTCCAATAGAAAATATGATCCTTGCGTAATGAAAGCTTTGTGTTGAACCATGATATCCGTTTTTATTCTGGAAGCCTCATGCCTGCACTTGGTTCTTTATGTTTCAGTGTTTTCCACACTGATATGATCAAGTAGAGAAGAACAAGGGGGAAATTAAACGAGCAAACCAATATCAAAGATTTTATATATGCTTCTCTAAAGGAACAACCTCTTATGATCTCAATAATTCAATATCCCTCTTCCACCCCATGAAATGAATAAGTGTTGTTTCATAGTCCTATATAAAATAAATAAACAAAGGGTGAAAGAAGAGAAAGGCTTCCTGCACCGGGAGGTCAAGCAAGCAACTTCATTGGGGTACTGTCTAGGATCGCTCGCAATGGAGAAATGTTTGTTTTACAAAATTGACCCCGTCAGGGCACTATCCAAGCCTACTAGTAGTGGAGTAATAACAGAGATGAAAAACTATACTCTGAAAATCTAAAGATTGTAAAAAACATTACCCTTCTCTTGATTCAAAACATTGCGATATGGTTGGCTTTATGATTGTGTTCAACCTAAAAAAACATAAATGGAACTATGTTTATACATGGGGTAAGTGGGGAAACCAGAGTAATCTTAACGATGAATCAATACTCCCTGAGGAGTTAGACCCTGCACAAAATATTTGACAAAGGCAAAGAATCTTGAATTCAACCAGTGTGTCACTGAGTGTTGTCGCTGCTACAAAACCTTCCAAAAATTTGGCCTCTATCCAAATTTAGGAGTATACTTTGATTTTTCTTGCTATCATTGTAGGTATTGAGAATCATTACATGTGTTTTCTCTAAGTGATCTTGCCCCATTTAGAAGAAACTCAAAGTGTCTTGTTTTAGCATGGCAAACATTGCACATCACACAAATGTAGTTTTGGTTTGTTTCAAGTGATGGTATTTGTTTTAATGAGTCATTATTATCATGTAGACATGTATTAAACTCATTCCTAAAGTTTCAAGCACTACCGCACAAGTTCCATCACTATCATCGCAAAGTATACCTTTGGTGTTGGACTTGGGGAAATTTTTAGCAATGTTGTCACATTGAGGGGAGTATGTTGTTCATGAGTGATGAGTGATCAATGTTGTGTCATAAGAAATTGTAACTATGTGATCATGCTCAAGTTTTGTCATTTTTCACTTTGGCCTTACTGATCCCACACATAGCCAAATTTGGAAAAGTGCCTTCCCTAACAACTTGACCTCACATAGCCTTCCTAAACTGCGTACTATGTACTCTCAGCCCTCATGCTCATACCTTGGCTCTTACAACTACACAATGCACAATCCTCTCCTTCTAGAACTATGCACTACATAGTCACAGTGCTAAATCCCGACCCTTGAGCTCCAAAACTATGCAGTCTCTACCTTTATTCAGCCTCCTCTTCGCATTATGTAGTATCAAACATCAAGCATCCAACTTGAGATCTTGAAATGGGAAACTGCACAAACCCTTAGAATTTTTCCATCCATAACTACATAGTGGGAAAAATCAAGCCTCAAACCTTTGGCCTGACCCCTTGAGCCCATCAACTACATAGTTGCCAAGCCCTGGCTTGCTTGAACTCCACACTATGCAGTCTCAAAGCTTAGTCCTGGCCCCTAACCTCTTGAGTTGTGCAATTATGTAATCCTTGATCTAGTCTTTCAATCTGACACCCGGTTCTAGCTCAGTTTATTTATATCATGAAGCATGTCAAACTAGGGGTTTATCATACTAATGTCATCTTGTCATGAGTGTATTTCAATTGCACGTATGATCTTATCTCATGATAGGATGATGATGAAGGAGATGAAGAAGGAAACCCTGCTAGAAGACACTTGTGTAGTTGCATGGACAAGTTGATCAATCAAGTCAAGACAAAGGGACACCAGATTACGAGAGCAACTGGAGATTAAGACCATAATGAATACTCCCTACCTTCAAGCCTTATGGAGGAGGAAGAAGAAGAACATGCACTATCTTTCAAGAAGACATGAAGACAACAATAGAAAGAATGGCTTGATATTGCCTTATCATCACGTAGTCAATGTCATGTCATGTCATGTCTTGTCAAGATGCCATGTCAAGATGTATTTGAGTCAACATTTTCCACATGATTTTTCATTATGTAATATCAATATGAAAGAAATATAATGTAAAGTGGAAGTCCAAGATTCATCTATAGAGTGTGAAAAGTCATGAAGCATTCAAAAGGTCATAGAGAAGTCAAACAAACATTATGGTAGTCCAATAGTCACAAAGTGTGCTAGTCACCCCATTTGTTATATATACACCCTCATAGCTCATGCAAAGTACTTTTCATCTTGGCTCTTCCTACCAGGAATTAGAGAGGAAAATAGTTCTTTTGGAGGAGCAAGGGGTTTCTCTAATGCTCCACTATTGGGGCTAGTGGTGTCCAATGTCTTGAAGTATATTGGAACTTTTTCTTAATTTAGAATCTCGTTGAGCCTGCACACTTTCATGCATATGTCAAAAATATTATAAGACTATTCTTTGAATGTTTGTTATGTTGTTTTCATTTGTACTAAGGAAATTGAACTATTTCGATGGCTTTGATACTTATCTTGTTGAAGGTGTGTTGTATGTGTTTTAACAATCATTTCTTCTATGTGAACTATTTCGCTAGTTGTCCAACGATTCATTCATATGTAGATGCTCATGTGTCCTTACTATATTAGTACTAATACTTTTCTTTTAAAGGCTCACTTTTATCTCCCATTTTGGTAGAAGAATTGTGATACATTTCACAACTGAACATTCCACAAGGCATACCCACTTACTAATCTGAAAGTACTTGTGAATTACTCTCTTGTGTTGAACATTGTAGTCAAGGTGTATATTTAATAATATATGGTAGTTGGGCCTTATTTCCAGAAGGGCTCCCACACCAAACAAATTGAAGTCAGATTGGTACTTTTCATCTGGGAGACCCTCTTGGTTGATGGATTTCCAAAAACATCTTCAAGTACTTTACCTTTGTATCCTCACTATTAAAGTTGGGTGCCTTGATAATTTTTATTTCCCCTTGCAAACTATCTAGGTTTAGTTTCCTTCTTGATTCCCTTACTAGTGACCTACTTGAACTACTTTATAACCCTGAGGAAACATTGCCTCCCTTAGTGGGCTTTTTTGTTGCTTAATGATGATGAACAAAAACACTCCTGGAGTTCCTTGAACCCTTAACATAGTTTCCCTAATCCATGATTCATGTCTGAATCATACACCTAGTCCATTCTCCTCTGTAACTTTTTTAACATTCTGTAAACTCTGAGGATCAGTATGTTGTTGTTATCTTATTAGCTTTGTAGCTAAGAACCTCCATTTTGAGGCTTCTTATAGTTTCAGCCAAGTCTCTATCCCCTACAATATTCCTTCCATTCCTATTTAACTCCATTTCAACATTATCGATGCTTAAGTTCATGGCTCTAGCTTCTTCCTCATGGTTGTAGGACCCCTAAGTATCCCCCATACTCCTGGTCCTCATGTTGGTCTTGCCTTATAGGCCAAATGTTACTTACAATTGAGATTCTCAAGAGATTTCCTACCCCAATAAAAACTTCTACGTGGATAGGCATATTCTCCTCCTTGAAAGATTCCTATTTACTGTTTCAACACTCCAATATGAACTCTGATTGTTGAATTATGCCCTATTAAATAGATTATTTCCTTCATGTGCACTATTATAGTCAATCGTAATTCATTCACATCCACCCCTTGGACCAATTCAATTTTTCTATCAATGGATATTGTAATTGTCTTCAGGTATACAGACACCCCCTTTGTGCTCCTCTCGTTTTCATCAGAAAAGTAACTATTGTCTATACTTATTTGGATTTTCATTATGTTCATTCTACTTGAAATAACTTGTATCATCTCCCTTGACACTTTGCATGCATGTGACCTTTTCCTCCACATTCATCAAGGCCATTTGTTACTTTTGGGCATAATTTTCAAAATACTCCCTAAGTCCTTTCATTGGTTATGTCAATGGTAGTGGGGTCCTCTCCCATGCCTCGTCATGTCAACATCTAAACAATAGGTTTCCCTGACTTCTTTTCTACTAAATTGAAAACACCCAAGATATGAATACTTGAGATCTTATGGGGTCCTCCCTCATGTCACACCATCTCAACACCCCAACATTGGGCTTTTTCGATTCCAACACCATATGCAAACACCGAGGTTTGAGATTCAAGACTTGCAATTTCCCTTCATCATACTTTGTGCATGAAGTGGAGCCCATTGATCTATGTCATCTCAGTGCCTTGGCATTGATCTTTCTCACCTCACTTCTACAATGGCAATGCCGAGGTATGAGATCTTAGAACCAACATATGTCATATTATGATGTCATCATAATGACATCATTTTAACATGAAATTCCATGTAAGTTATCCATGCAAGTTTCCATGTCAACATCTCTTGTCCTCTTGTGCATACGAGCCTACATTGCAGTAATCAGTCCACATCATCTCGATGCCTCACCTTTGGGGTTTCCTCACCTCACTTCAACAAGAATTGCAAGCTTCAAGGTTTAAGGCACAACACTCATCATATTATGATGATGTCATCATGACCTCATGCCGATGTGGAATGCTATATCAGCTATCCATGCAAGTTTCCATGTTAGCGTGTCTTGTCCCCTTATGCGTACATGGCTTCATCACTGTTTCTTACCAATCCTACTAAGTCATCTACTTGTCCTATGCTCATTATACTACCTTGACTAAAACCACTAGTATCATAGACCCCCAATGGAGGTTTCATGTTTGAGGAGGGATAAGCACAATTAATCTCCATTGTCGATCCACGTTGGGTGGTTTAGCATGGATCCCAACTGCACCCCCCTTATGTTTAACATCAACCACGAGGGGAGGGGGGCCATGATCACTCTCGAACATCAAATTGCAATGGTAGACCATTGATATACAATGGTTAATGGGAGAAACTTTACATCACACTCTCTACCAATTAAACTTCAACAATAATGTAGGCCCCATAATCAATCTTAGTCATGCAAATTTTTCCTATCTAACTTACATGCTATTTAACAAAAATTCTTGGGTGAAAAAGGTGAAACCACTCTCCATGTGTGTTGGCTAATGAAAGTGATTTCACCCCATTTCAAAGGTGTTCAAACCTACTTTAGGTGTTGGATGAAACTACCATAATGATACCACTGGTAATGTCCCTTCCATGTTAAATGTCCACCATGAGGGAGGTCCCACAGTTATTCTCAGCCATGAAATTTGGTGCAGCTATAGATAAATGGATATTTGCCCATCCAACTTGCACTTTGATCCCCTTTTTACTAAATTTGCATAAAAGTTTCAATAAATGGCTGGAAATTTGGAGGTTTTCCCCAAATTTCCCAAAATTCATCCATGGTTATATTTGTCTGTGGCCCTTATTGGGAACCTATAGTGTCGCTTATCCCATTTTCCTCGAATCTAACCTTGGACCTCAATTTCATCAAATTTCTTAGAAATTCCCAAATTCTATTTGGGGTATTCTGACAAATACTTGGGAAGCATCCTCCTACTAGCGCTTTTGTCAAACACTTTCCCGCAACTTGTATATCATATATGTGTTTGGCCCATATAAGCCTGATGTTGCATCTTGGGATTTTATACCACCTATAACCTACCTGTTGGAAATAATACTAAGAGGGGGGGGGTGAATCAGTATTATCACATTAATAAAACTTTTTCATTTTCATAACCAGATTCATATATGCAACTTCCACAACTTCTTACGATTAAGTTAATTGATCTTCAATGAGTGCATTAGAACATTATCAACCGTATTATCAGTTAACAGATGCAGAAACATAGAATAGATCATCACACATAAGGCACACACATGAACACCATGATATAAGGTGGAAACCCAATGCGGGAGAAAACCACCTGCTGCAAGTCATCTCAATCTTCTTCTTAACAAGAAAATCCTTTTACAATATTTTGTACTGGTGCAGCCTTATACCAGTACGGGAGCTACAACCCCCTTTTGCTCTTGTACTAGCCGATCCATCTACTAGTACGCAGGCTACTACCTGCTACAATGCTCCAAAGTTTTCCCTTTAGCTCTTGTACTAGCTTAGATACTAGTACGTAGGTGCTGACCTACAACCTTCTCTCCTCTAGGTACCACGTTTCATCAATTTTCACACTGGATACACTGAAGCACAACACATAATCTGAAAGGGGCACATTTCATCCAATTTTCATACTGGACCCAATAACCACATTGAAGCTCATAATCAAACAACTTTCTGAATCACTCAATCACTAGATCAATACATATACAATGAGAGTCATCAATCAGATCTAGTTCATCAGATCACATAAAGATATACTCAATCCCTTCTCATACAGCTGTCATAAGATCATAATACCATAAACTAGACATCACTTTAACACCCAGAACACAACAATGATAAACAAAGATTTTAAGAGAAGTAAGCACCCTGCTCAACTGCTCGCCTGCTTACGTACTCACCCTGCTCAACTGCTTGCCTGCTTACGTACTCACCCTGCTCAACTGCTAGCCTGCATACAAGTACGCACCCTGCTCAACTGCTAGCCTGCTTACTAGTACGCATTCTGCTCAACTGCCAGCATGCGTACCTCGCTCTGAGTCCATTGAACTGTCTGCGGTCATCCGCACCTGAAGCCCTTCTGTGCCTGCGTACCGGCGCACCTAAAACCCTTCTGTGCCTGCGTACCGGCGCAACTAAAACTCTTCGCTCCTGTGTATGTACGCTCTTTTCGCTCACTGTACCTGCGTACCTTCGGGCATAGATGATTTCAAGACTTCAGAAAGAACCCAGACAGTCAGATCTACGGATCTGAACATGCACCGAAGAGATCTTAGTCCATCAGTAGATTCGCCTTGTTTAGATCTAGACCAGATCTTACCCTCATAAGATATTCACCAAAAACATGCTTAAGCCAAATGATCTCCTTTGCTTTATATAGGCAAGCTCTTCTTCAAATCAAGGATCATGGGGCTCAATAGTAATAATAAAATAATCAATACCACGGACCAAAACCATGGTAACCCAATACTGTTGGCTAAATACCATGAGAAACCCCACGTGTGGGCGCTTAACTGCCTTGGAATGTGTGCACTGGGGGTACGCACCCAATGAATGGGTTTCCTGCGGGTATGTACGCACTTTATATAACACTGGCCTGCGGGTACGCACCTTATGTAAGGTGTACCTGCGTATCTCTTATTTTCTCCAATATTTGATAGCTGATCATCAATCTCTGCTACTGTCCTGTTGTACACAAGCTCTGCTACTGTCCTGTTGTATAGTGATCCATCACCTGAATAGGTTGCCATCAAGGACAATACTTTAGCCATAATGCCAACAATCTCCCCCTTTGGACTTGATGGCAAAGCTTACTTGTGAACTGTCATCTAATCCCTTTTTGTTGTCCGGTAACCCATGC
>APFE030876372.1:323102-345564 GCA_000404065.3 Pinus taeda | reverse complement strand
TTAATTCTTCACATATTTCTTACACATCACAAAACTCACATATTCTTGAGATATATATAAAAATATGTATATTTTCTAATAATTAATCATAAATTCACTTTAATACAAAAATGAATAAAATGGAAAATAAGAAGGTGAAACCCAAATGTATGTATGAATATGATATGATAAAAGGTCAATGGGATGATGAAATGTAAGGAATAGTGAAGAAAAAGTAGATGAAAATATGACATTTATGAGTCCCACATCCTCCCCAACTGAACTTGTTGCATGTCCTCATGCAACGATGCATGGATCTCTTTAAGAACATTTGGCATTTTGAACTTTGGCTTTGGCTTTACATGATGAATGTTTCCAGGATATGTGAAAAACATAAGTAACAATTTACATTTTCTTATGGTTGGTTCTTGTGTGACAACCATGAATACAAAGAATGTTGGTTCTTGTGTTAACAACATTCATTTTGTTTTCTGTTCTCTTTTCTTCAATAATAATGTAAACACTCACTGGAAATCATAAGCTATCAATGTGCATAAGAAAGTCCTTTTGTAATATTAATGAAGCATGCCAATATTGCGTAGGAAGCAAAGTGCAACAAAGTATCATTGGAAAATAAATGTTGGTGAATGGTAAATGGAGTGATGGTGAAGAAATGGAATAATGGAAGTGAATATGTAGTTCTTCCCCCCCCAACTGAATTGGTTGCATGCCCTCATGCAACTTGACATGGTTCATGAAAGGAAATGTAGCATGGTGAGGGAATTTTCCAAAATATTCAAGTTAGCATACAAGGAATTGCATGATTAAAGATTAGAAAACAACATACCTCTACTTACCCAATAATGATGAAGTATGCAAGAGAAATGTAGCTGTTGCTGCTGCTGGATCAGGAAAATGTGACCGGATGCTAGGAAATGAAGGAATCTGAACTGCTGATGCTGAATCATGGAAAAGATAAATGCTGAAAGTGAAACTGTGGTACTCTCATAGATCAGAAGGTAACTGCTGAGGGAGTCGTGAAAAAGTGTATAGTCTTCACCCGCTACAAACCCGATGGTACAATTCTAAACATGCGAATGAATGTGTCGATGTCGAGCATGAATAGAAATCATTGGATTACCGGCCATTGATGTAAGCCGTTAACCAATGCGAGGCAACTCACCATTGATGTCAATGAGTGCCAAGGTACCGGAGTACATCTTGTGAAGTGCGAATGGATGTGTCGAGGTCGAGCCACTTGCAAGATCTGAAGATCAAGGGACAGTGATGTATTCCCATGATCGTCAGCGAGAGAACTTGCCATTAAGGCATGCAAGCCTCTAGGTACTCAAAAGGAACTCTAGTCTATTTCACAGATAAGGTGCTGATGTCGATGGGGCAAGACTTGTTGAAAGGTGGGCCTTAAGGAATCCCACATCAGTCAACGCGAGTTTGTACAAAAAGATTTGGTAGGACTATAAATGAAAAGAACTCACGGACAAGCAGTGTGGATCAGCATGGCGAGGAAAACAAGGCATTGTAATCGTGGAAATGGAATGAGTTTTATTAAAAAGGAAAACTAGATGCAATGAAATGGATGTAAGGAAATGCATGGTGTATGAAGATGAACTCTTGCTGTGAAAAATGGATTTGGAAATGTCAGGCTTTATGGATTTACAATTGGTGGAATTTAGAATCTGCTTCAAAAAGGGAGGTGCAAAGTAATGGTTGTGGAGTTGGATTTGTCTTTAGAATCTTTCATGAATTTAGTCTTTGGGAGACCAATTGTCGTCACAATGTAATCTCCTTATGATCACTTGATTATCCTGTAACCTGTAAAAAACTTGGCAGAAAGAAAACATAAGTGTGTTCAAGAAGAAGTGGCCATTTCCTTCATGATTCTTACGCAAAAAGTTCATACCAAATAAAACAAATTAAGGACAATCAAAGTGCTGAAATTGACTCAATCATGATATTAAAATCAATCCATTCTTAAAATAACCATGAAAAGTAATAGTCCCTGTTGGTGTCAGATGATATATGCTCGACAAAAAGATTGGCATTAGAAAGATCTGTTGTGGTCTGTATATTAGTATGTCATATAAAAGCATTCAACAAAAAGATGTTATGAGTTTAATGCCAACTTGAAGCTATTTGAAAACAAGACAATCATCATTTTTATAGAATCTTCCAATAATTAAATCGATCTCAAATTTTGTTTCAAATTTCTTATTTTTATTTTTAGACCTTGCATGAATTTTAGTGAATTTTTTTTTTTTTTTTTAAAATGAAATGCAATTTTTTTTTTTTTTAATAACAAAATTAAAAAATCCAATTTTTTTTTTTTTAAATAAAGAAATTAATTAAAAACTAATGTAGAAAATTTCTAAAAATAAATTAACACTAAAATGGATTTTTTTTCAAAAAAACAGAGAACAAAGATCTTTTAAAATGTTATATACATTCCACCAAGCGAAGGCACAATACAAATAAAGGGAAGAAAATGGGGAAAAAAAAATGGCACCACTAGCATGCCTTTGTGAAGAAGCCCTAGCCTATGATGTAGCTAACAGAGCCGCCATCGATTTATTATTTGGCAACTTACAGATCCGACCCATTTCATTGCTTATATAGCTACAGATTTCCCGAACAAGCCGCTGGCCCATGCCAAGTGATGGTAAGACGGTCAGCCAAGATGGTCATGATGGGAATAGCAGAAATATGTAATGTGGAGAAGTAGAAAAGCACAATGAATGTAAAAAAACCGTTTTTATTCCCGCAATTATCAAAATAGGGTCCTGAAGAACCTTGTTTTCCTCTTAGTCCATTAAGAATTTAAGCAAACAATTTCTGGGTTATGTAATTTATTCCGTTGTGCAAAAAACCCATGTCTTCGTTTGTCTAGATTTTCCCTGGTTTGATCACAAACGGCTTTTCAAATCTGACGTTTTTAAGGGGTTGCGTTTCAAAACCTGTGAAGTGGAAGACTGAAACAGAGGAACATGAGATGGGGTTCAATGAATTGCTATCAGGGCAAGGATATGTAGAAGCAGATATAGATGCTGGAAGTCCAAAGGCGCAGAATATATGACATAACCAATGTGATTGAGGGGATAGGACTAATTGAGAAACGTCTGAAAAAAAAAGAAAAGAATTGATTCCAACAACATATAATTCAATACATCTTCAAAATTCAGAGATTAATTTACTGCGTCCTTTCAGACATCAGTGATTCTTGTAAAACCCAGACTCAGTATTGATTTCTTCAAATCGAATTTCAATAACCCTTTGCAACGATTTTCATATATAATTCCAGAGTTAAAAATAAGAATTGCGCCTCTTTCAACTAGTGATTACAAAAGTCGATTTACATCCAAATTTTCCTTATATAGAATCGATCGATTTACCCTGTTTCACAATTAAAATTAATGCACCATCTCAGTCAATCAAGCACCAAAACAAAAAAAAAAATTATTATTATTTTTTTTATTTTTTATTTTTCTTTTTAAACAAAAATCTAAAAAATTAAGATGATTTTTCGCTCATGCAGATCAATTTTCCAGCAAAAGTATTTTTATTGGAATAAATCAATAGATTTTCTGATCTTCCAGATCGCACGAAGCGCAAGAAGAGAGCATACTAATCTCTTGATTTATTTTTATTTATGCAGGTTAGCGTGGATGGATAAAACACAATTAAGATTTGCAAAAAAAAAAAATTTAAGATCTGCGACAAAACCTTGCATTATCTACACTCTTTCTGCAATGTCACGGGGGCGTTTAGACTCTCGGAAGACATAATCTTTCCGATAATCAGGCTCCTGGCTCACCCGTGATACAGAAACAAGACATAGAAATGCAAAAATGTGCCACTGAATTTATTCATTATTTTTGGAAAAAAAACTAAAAACTTCTAATGAGAATGACTTCTAATGAGATCTCATTTTTATTTTTCTAATCTATTCTACATTAATTTAAAAGATGTTTTATTTTTTAAGTAAAAGCATGCTTCCAGTGAAGCCATCTACGGACTAAAAATTTGAACATGCTCACATCAAGATTTAAAAATTTTACATTACGTTTTTCAAGTATGTGAGAATCTTGTCTTAGAGTTGGCTCAAGGTTATTGTCCTTGCTCTCCAAGAAGTACCTGTTCAACATTGTCAAAGCCCTCATCCGTAGATGGATTAGTGAGAAATGGGGGGGTTTAAAATAAAAACTAAATTTAAATTATCTATGTGCGAAAATGAAAAAAAGAATGCTCCAAACTTTGAACTCCTTTACGAACCTGCTGTCACCAAGCTCCACAAATTAGTCCATAAAAACAAATGCATAAAATAAAGACTAAATCCTTCTAGCTGCACTTCCCCGGCAACGGCGCCAAAATGTGTGGTCTAAAATGCAGATGCAAATTAGAGCTTAATTTAATGTCAACCCGGGAAGGTAAACTTAGAAGTGCTTATCTAAAATATATAGATCTAGAAGAACTCCTAATAACTAATCAAGCCTAGATCTAACAATTGTTTGAAATCTTATGGTTCTCTTACAAGAACACCTTCAAATAAGATCCTTCCAATATTAGAACATTTAAGAAAACTTGAAAGCTGAAATCAATCAAAAACATAAAGTAAATTATAAACAAATAAGGATGCAAGTGAGGCCATGGGGGCCCTCCATAACTCCACCAGCACACCACTTCAATGGAGACTCAGATGTAGAAGCAAAATTAAAGTATACTCCTTTATTTCAAAATTCTAAGATTACAAAAACTTCCAGATTACAAAAACTTCAAGATTACAAATGGAGGAGATTGTACTCCTATCTATACAATGGGATGAGTAACAAACTCATAATGATCATCCACTACTTTCCCAAAATATGATCCCACAAATCTCTCAAGCATTTTTAACTACTTTCCCATTATTACAAAATATGATCCCACAAATCTCTCAATAAATCTCTCACATATCTTGGATAAGATATGCCAACCATGATTTTCTCCTTAGGATAATATAAGATATGCCTCCATGATTTTCTCCTTAGGATAAGATAAGATATGCCTCCATGATTTTCTCCTTGGGATAATTATCTCCTTAATATGGTGGAGGAGATATTAATTCTTCACATATTTCCTACACATCACAAAACTCACATATTCTTGAGATATATATAAAAAATATGTATATTTTCTAATAATTAATCATAAATTCACTTGTAATACAAAAATGAATAAAATGGAAAATAAGAAGGTGAAACCCAAATGTATGTATGAAGATGATATGATAAAAGGTTAATGGGATGATGAAATGTAAGGAATAGTGAAGAAAAAAGTAGATGAAAATATGACATTTATGAGTCCCAACAGCAAGCATGACATACTAGTTAACTAGTACATATATTCAAGTAAATACTTTTTTTACTTCCACAAATTTTATTCATACTAATGCATATTTTTCCTTAAGAGATCTAACCCATTAGCACTACTAAACTACTAAAATGTATAACACAGTGGTTATATCTTCTTACATGTAATAAATTGTTGTTTCTATGCTTATGCACATGTGTTCTTTTCACATAAATATTTTTCAGTAACTCAACATAGTTTCTCTAACATACAAAGAACATATCTCTATAACACAATGACCATTCTTTGTGCATCCAGTAGCTTATCTTATTAGCCCTTCTTTAATGTATGCAAAACATATTCCCTTCTCTAGGATTCTACCATCATTTCATGTAAACAATTACTTACTTCTTTCTTAAAAGTAAGTCATGATGATCTAATTTCTCTATCTTCCTATATTTAGGTTTCTCATGCTTCCCTTTCAAGAAATTATTATAGATACCCATCTTTATGCATAAAAGTCAAGAAAACAATAACATGGTTAACTTTACCTTTTATGCACTATAATCAAGAAGTCGACCCAACTCATCTAGCAAGACAATCTTTTCAAGAGAATAATATTTTCAAGAAAGTTAACATTGATTATTATCTTCAAGATAGTTAACACAATGCTTTCTCCAGGTACACACAAAATCATATTTCCAATATCACAATAGCTACCCCTTTTGGCATGTAACATGTGTTTTTCCTAACACAATTACTTTTACTTAAATGCACATAATCTTTTTATGAAAGAAGTATGGAATCTTGATCTTGTATGTACACTATTCTTATGTGTCTTTGAAGGAAATAACCTCTATTTTTGTTTTTCAAGAGATTTCTCGTAAAAGCCATCAATTTCATACATGAAGTATGCACACTCTTCTAAAAAGAAAACTATAGAAATGAATATCTATGTGCCTAGAAGCACATCATTAGCTAAATCTATCATGCATGTAATGCATAATTATTTTACAAGAAACTTAGAAATTAGCTAGTATCACAGTGCAATTAGCATATATCCCTTTTCAAGAAACTTTTATTAAATAAAAATACATTTTTTAATTCAAGAAAACTTGGCCACGTTTCACACTATGTCCTCAGGAAGTGTATATGCCTCACCATATTTTATCAAGAAGATATTTTAGCTATATTTTGGCTATTTAGCAAGGGTTTTATTCCAAGAGAATGACAAGTGACCCAGAATTTCACACCCAAGACTCACATGTAGTCTTTCTAAGAGGAACTACATATTTTCTTTATAAGAAAAACTACATATTTTCTTAGCTTTTAGGTCCACTCATTTTTCACATTCTTCTTTGCATACTATTATGCATATATTATCTATATTTGGTAAGAAATCCTTCAAGAAGATACCCAAATAAAATATACATATATTTTTCTTGAAGAAAGCAAGCAAGTTACTTACCTTTTCATGGGATTGAGCATCCAACAATGAAGGCAATGCAACAACTCATGTTGTTCTTCGACTGCCCACCGCTGCCACTTCTCTATGATGAAACCATACGCTGACTTATTATTGATATCATCAATTAGAGTATTGATGATATCATCACTTGAAATTCTTCTATGTGTCTCTTAATTAGCTACCTCCATTTCTGTTTTCTTCTTCTTACTTTTCTCGGACTTTCTGTGCGAAACCGCTTTTGTTACTTGGACTTTTAAAGCTGGCAGTGCTTGGGCAGAGCTTTCAGTGCTCGTTTGGCAAGCCTGAAAGGGGAAATCCTATGCTTATTCATGACTGTGTGTAGCAAGAAATAAGTCTGGCAGGTTGTTGTAAGAAATGGAAGGGAGGAGGAAATGGAATACAGGTAAACGACATGCGTGCAGTAAGAAATAACTCGCAGGTTGCAAGAAACAAGGGGGATCTCAAATTGTGGGGAAGGCGCAAAAGAAATATGGTCATCTCTGTATAGTGAACTGCAATATCATGCACTGTATATATGCAGGTGGGTTTACTCAAAGTTGAAAGTGTAAGTCCAATCTAAGTTGCATGCACCCCTTTCTTGATTTCCCCTTAATCATTTTTACAACTATCAAGAATCAGTTTTATAACTGATTCGTAATTTTAAAATTACTTTTACGTAGACTTATTTATGATAGGGATATTACATACTCCCCCCTTTAACAAGAACATCGTCCTCGGTGTTCATCTCTCATTGGAACTTTAGATTTTACTCATGATATAACCATCTAAACCACACGAAAAGTGATCCTTCCCCTTTAAAATCAAAGATTTCATTCCAAGAAATGACAATAAACACAAATTTTAATGTCATAATGTAAGAAAAAATCAATAAACATAAGCATTTATAACTGCAAAAATATGCAAGTTCTAATTTCCATCATTTGGCCCTTATTCAAATTCATAATATATAAAGACAAATCTCTATATCAGCTTACCATTACTTACCAATTACTCTTTAAAATCATGAACACTTTCACGTGAGTATTTTAATAGTGATTGAGCAACCCATCAACACTCCATGGTAAGTAATCTGTAATGTATGACTAATAAATTTAATTGCATTAGTCACAATATTCTGAGTCAAATGGAATACTTTTAACTATCCATCAATCGTGCAATGTTAGATGATATTTAAATCATAGTACTTTTACAAGTACTTAAAGAGCACCAACACTAATCATCAACATGATAATTCACTTCACCACATGCATACTATATTAACTCTCAGTAAAGACATCCACAGAGTTCTTTTAAAAGTACCGAAAGAGCACCCAACTCTCTAATCATCAAAACAGTCAATCACTGCATCAAGTGAAAATTGTCTTAGCCCCTACTAAGACTTTCACAAGATTAGTAATACAATAAAGGAATTAAAATTTCCAATAACTCCTTATTGAGCACTAAGATCATTTCTTGTTAGATGTGCATAGCATATTTCACACAACTATATGTAAAATTCATTTTTAACACAACATATAGCTAATTAGTTAATTTCTTTAGCTATGAGAACCACCTTAGGATAAAGAATTCCCAACCCATGGGAACTAGTTTCCATAACCAGATCAATTCATTTTCACATCCAGACAGTTTCTTTGATAGAGACCTTACCAGGTCTAACATGGAATTCCACTAGCCAACTAGCTCAAGAATTCCAATGACCACATAGGGTCCAATATAGGATTCCTCTTGGCAGCGTCCTACCTATTCCTCTGACAGCGTCCTGTCTATGAGGAATTTTGGGCCTCGTCCAAAAGGCTCCAAATCAAAAAAGTTGCCTCAGGCTTTTTACCCTCTTCACCATCTTGGCAAACTCTTTTCCCTTACTGCGATCATTGATCTCTAGGGAGAGGAAATCCGGGCAGACAAGTACCATCAACCCCTCCGGGCAGGTAGCTTCCATCAACCCATGGCATTCTAGCCTTTCTCAACTATCTGCAACTGTCTGGCATGTTAAATTTCTCTTTTATTACTCTTTCCCAACGTAATTTACATAATGGACCATATGAACATTATCATTAACAAAATAAACATGCATGTACACCATGCATTTACACTTAACCCTCATCATGGGTCCACAACATCTAGATTGATGGGAAACATATCTATCATACATGTTGTATGTAGTCAGATTTCCCAAAAAACACAATTTATGCATATCATATAACATTATTCTTTCTCATTTATGATTGCAATTCTCATTGCAACATTTTATGTGACAAGTTTTTCTTGTTGCCATTAAGCTTCCACTACTTAATCCCATCAACAACGTTAGTTATACATATGCATCATTTAACAGGTATTTAATTTCCAAAAATTTTCATGCATACAATATTATCATGTATAAAAGCATATGCAAATATTCATTAATGTATAAATGTCAACAATAGTTGAGTTAACAATCTAAACATTTCCAATTTCCCATAGTCTATTGTCTTAATCCACACCGTCGTTAATGGAGTATTATCTTACGTTTACTATGGCCAGCATTGGCCATGCATCATTAATATAGTTAAGCATAATTAAGGTGTTGTGACCAACCCTTGGTTCAACATGCATAACTAACTAATTAAATTACCCTTATCGGAAGCAATTCCTCTACTTATGCAATTAGAAGCATGATCCCCTAAGTGTCACACATGCACCAGAGTTACCACTTGATGTTAGATGCAACAACTATCTTAACACTACTATGTGACCATTTCAGAATAATGACTTCAAGGAGACATTACGAAAATCATTAACATCAACACACTTTAGTTATCATTTTCCAACTCCTTAAGCATGGTCAAAGGAATACTCACATGCACATCAAGCGCTATCTGGTCATCACCAGACTTACCGTCTTCAGCAAGATTCTGGCACTTAAATCCTGCGCTATCTGGTCATCACCAGACTTAGCGATTCTTTTTTCCCTTCTCTGTCTGTCCCTACCGCACGGTTTTCTTCCTTCCCCCTTGCTTCCTATTCCTTTAGAAGCATCTACAGTTGGGGAAGGTAGCTAGGGTTTATTGGCAATTGCATTAACACAGGTAGTCTATTTATGAATAATTGTCACATGTAATTCTACCATGAATGGGTCCTAGAAATGTTACCCACTGAACATGCTTCTACAATTAACTTCACACAGGAATGCAGCATGCATAAGAAATCCGTCATTCCATAGTAAAGATAAATTCAACCATCATTAAATCGAGGTTCAAATGATTTTTATCTCACAACAAGTAATGATTAACATAAAACACATACCATACTAGTGAATCTCAAAGAATTAGAGGGAAACATCATTAAATCTAATAATACATAAGCATATACTATTCATCAAGCATTCTCATGGTGAATAAAATTAATAACTCTTCTCATAAACAACTGGAACTATAGCATAGAGAGAGTAATAATCATCATACACACATTCCACGCATGTGACACCAATCAAACCATCACTTGTTTACGAATTGTAATAATCTTAAACCCAATTCAATTAATGCATATAAGTTTTATTGGTTAGTCATACAACACTAACCAATCTCAACTACCAATCATCTTCATGCATCCATGACAAGACTTAATCAAAAATTAGTTATTATAGTCAAGTCTCATTACTCGACTCGTTGTTTATTTTCAAGTCTAAAGGGGTTCTTACAATGTATTTTTAAAACACTATGTTGTCAAATCCAAGGACATCCCCATATTTTACATTCATGCATTGACTCATTAAAATTAGTTCATTGTAACTTCAATCATGTTCATTAAATGCATCATTATTATTACCATATTTGCAAAGCAAAAGCTGGTAGTTGATTGTCACTTTCCTTAATGAGTGTTCAATATTGTTCTTAAGTGTAATAAGTGGTTCAATATTGTTCACAAGTGTGACATGAGTTTTATTGTCTTTTATACACATTAAGAATCCAATGTCATGAACATAGTTATGCAACAAACTTTATTACTTACTATGCAAAGTAGTTATAAACATGAATCACACATATCATGCCGAAAGTAGTGTACTACATAAATCAATATGTGAATGGTTAAACTCATACCTGAGTTAATGCCCACTGGTGGCGTACCTCAATTTCTTTTCCGCTTACCAATTCCTAAAGGCGCCAGTGCTACAACCTTTAGCTCTGATACCACTTGTAACATACTCCAGTAACCTCACATGTAAAAGCAGGGAGTTAGATTTTTTTTTTATACAAATTACCTACAAGTAATTATCCAAATCACAACTCCACATTCCTCATTAACCATTAGATACAATGTTCATTAATGCATAAAGTAAAATGCAATAGAGGATAGTAAGTTGCATAACCATTGACAACCATTGTTGTAGTATATTAACATAAACTGTCTCATGAACCTTGCATCCATTTCATGATTTCCTTAACCATATTAATTAATCACATACTTGGTCATTATGATTATCACATCAAATAAAGATTCCTCATCATCAAGGATTCAACATCATCAAACTGACACAAAAGGCAATCACACCATTGAACACCGATATACCCTAGAAACCCCGTAGGGTGAAAACCAGCAAAAGTTTAATCTTATTATTAAACACTCGTGAGGGTTTTCACCCCTCACTCAATGGATTATAAGGGATTCCATCCCTTATCCATTGCTATAAAATATTACAATGAAATATCATTAAAGTGTTATAAAAATAGCTAGGGGTATTACATTTTCGATGAAACCATTTACTTACATATCACCACTTGCTACATCCTTGTGGCGTGATTGTTCTATCAATGTACGATCCTGCAACTCATACTCATCTGCATGGACCATTAATTCTCTACCTACCACAATGTTAAACATCACTTTTCTTTGGCACAAACTGCCATCGTTTCCTGTCATTGTTGTCATCAACAAGCTTTGGCAACAAGATTAGATACAATATTAATCAATCAATAATCAACCTCTAAAAGTGATCTTTAACATCTACTTATGTGCATGAGCAAGCATGACATACTACTTAACTAGTACATATATTCAAGTAAATACTTGTTTTTCTTCCACAAAGTTTATTCATACTAATGCATATTTCTCCTTAAGAGATCTAACCCATTAGCACTACTAAAATGTATAACAAAGTCGTTATATCTTCTTACATTTAATAAACTGTTGTTTCTATGCTTATGCACGTGTTCTTTTCACATAGTTATTTTTCAAGAACTCAACATAGTTTCTCTAACATACAAAGGAAATATCTCTATAACACAATGACCATTCTTTGTGCATCCAATAGATTATCTTATTAGCCCTTATTTAATGTATGCAAAACATATTCACTTCTCTAGGATTCTACCATCATTTCATGTAAACAATTACTTACTTCTTTCTTAAAAGTAAGTCATTATGACCTCATTTCTCTATCTTCTTATATGTAGGTTTCTCATGCTTCCCTTTCAAGAAATTATTATAGATACCCATCTTTATGCATAAAAATCAAGAAAACAATAACATGGTTAACTTAACCTTTTATGCACTACAATCAAGAAGTCGACCCAACTCATCTAGCAAGACAATCTTTTCAAGAGATTAATATTTTCAAGAAAGCTAACATCGATTATTATCTTCAAGAAAGTTAACATAATGCTTCCTCCAGGTACACACAAAATCATATTTCCAATGTCACAATAGCTACCCTTTTTGGCATGTAACATGTGTTTTTCCTAACACAATTACTTTTGCTTCAGTGCACATAATCTTTTTATGAAAGAAGTATGCAATCTTGATCTTGTATGTACACTATTCTTATGTGTCTTTGAAGGAAAGAACCTCTATTTTTGTTTTTCAAGAGATTTCTCGTAAAATCCATCATTTTCATACATGAAGTATGCACGCTTTTCTGAAAAGAAAACTATAGAAATGAATATCTATGTGCCTAAAAGCACATCATTAGCTAAATCTATCATGCATGTAATGCATAATTATCTTACAAAAAACTTAGAAATTAGCTAGTATCACAGTGCAATTAGCATATATCCCTTTTCAAGAAACTTTTATTAAATAAAATACATATTTTAATTCAAGAAAACTTGGCCACTTTTCACACTATGTCCTCAGGAAGTTTATATGCCTCACCATATTTTATCAAGAAGATATTTTAGCTATATTTTGGCTATTTAGCAAGGGTTTTACTCCAAGAGAATGACAAGTGACCCAGCATTTCACACCCAAGACTCACATGTAGTCTTTCTAAGAGGAACTACATATTTTCTTTATAAGAAAAACTACATATTTTCTTAGCTTTTAAGTCCACTCATTTTTCACATTCTTCTTTGCATGCTATTATGCATATATTATCTATATTTGATAAGAAATCCTTCAAGAAGATACCCAAATAAAACATACATATATTTTTCTTCAAGAAATCGAGCAAGTTACTTATCTTTTCATGGGATTGAGCGTCCAACAATCAAGGCAATGCAACAACTCATGTTGTTCTTCGACTACCCACTGCCGCCACGTCTCTATGATGAAACCATATGTTGACTTTTTATCGATATCATCAGTTAGAGTATTGATGATATCATCACTTGAAATTCTTCTATGTGACTCATAATTAGCTGCCTCCATTTCTGTGTTCTTCTTATTTTTATTGGACTTTCTGTGCGAAACCGCTTTTGGTCTTGGACTTTTAAAGCTGGCAGTGCTTGGGCAGAGCTTTCAGTGCTCGTTTGGCAAGCCTGAAAGGGGAAATCCTCTGCTTATTCATGATTGTGTGCGGCAAGAAATAAGTCTGGCAAGCTGTTGTAAGAAATGGAAGGGAGGAGGAAATGGAATATAGGTAAATGACATGCGTGCAGTAAGAAATAACTCGCAAGATGCAAGAAACAAGGGGGATCTCAAATTGTCGGGAAGGCGCAAAAGAAATACGGTCATCTCTGTGTAGTGAACTGCAATATCATGCACTATATATATGCAGGTGAGTTAACTTAAAGTCGAAAATGTAAGTCCAGTCTAAGTTGCATGCACCCTTTTCTTGATTTCCCCTTAATTAGTTTTACAATTATCAAGAATCAGTTTTATAATTGATTTGTAATTTTAAAATTACTTTTACGTAGAGGTGGTGTGTCTGTTGTATGGTGTTGGCTCTGGGTTATGTTTTGGAGTTTGGTGGGGAGAAGCCTGGTATACTGGGGGTGGTGTTTTTGTAGCACAATAACTTTTCTCCAGTTCTGTGGGTCTCCATAGTGGGTTTCTTCTTGTTATAAGGTTGTTTCTGGGTGTTTCATTCTTCAAGGTCTTTTGGGTTGGATATGTTGTATAAGGTTCTATTTTTAGGATGGCATTTACTGGTTATGTTGTGGACTCAGAATAATGTTGTAATGGTTTAGTAGTTTACCTAGACATTATAGGTCAGTTATGCGTAACTATTTATGTAAATAATTTTGCAATAAAATATAATTAGAAGAAATATAAAATGTTATGGTAATATTAATTTCGTTATTTAATAGACTGGTATAATTAATTGTGAATTAAAAATACAAACATTTTAGTAATTTTACCTAATTTTACAAATTAGTAATTAGTAATTATTGTTATTTATATTTTATTATAATATTATAAAAAATAATATATATTATTTTAAAAAATAGTTTTGTTGGTCCCAAATTTTGTTTACTAAAATTTAAATTAATTTGACGAGTTATTCTTCTTTTTGGTTGATCTCACTGTGATTTTCCCGCATTTATATAATATATATTTATTTTATATACATTGAAAATAAATCATTATTCTAATAAATTATTGATAAAAGAGATGATTATATTGGTGAGAAATCTAATGAAAACTATATTTACTAAATGGTATATAAATATCCATCACCATCACACATGTATAAATTGGATATAAATCATTATATGATATTGTATTGGCAAAAAAAAATATGTTCATAAAATAATTCTTTTATTGGAAATGGTACCAAAAAAATCTATTGCCATCACATATGGCCATCAACATTACACGTAAGAGTCATTCAAATATTATAATAATCGGTGGAAAGTGAACCAAAACGATTAAAGAAGTAATAGTTGGTGAAAAATACATTGCTAATTTAAGATAGATAGATATTTATTAGGGCAAGAAATACATCAATTTTTAAAGCAAGATCGAATCATCAAATTTTGAATTATATATAAAAGCATTGAAAAATCCAAATACTTGACGTGATTATAGTGTCATTTTTATCTTTTTAAATACTATTATTTTAATTTCATTTATTTGGATCTATTTTAATTTGTGGTGAGGATTAAATTTTATGTATAAGATTTAATTTATAAAATTGATTCAATCATTGGAGAAATGTGATGTATGTCTGTGACTTAACAAACATATTAAACCAAAAAGAGAATTTCGTTTCTTCACCAAAAATAGGCCAGGAAATTTCGTAGGGTAATAACATGAGTGTTCCTATAATCTTATGAGATATATTATTGTATGGCGCAGACCTTTAATGTGTATGACGGAATTTCAAAATACTTTGAGATCCGATAAACATGAACGAGGTCAATTATTTCATCGGGTCCATATCCAGAGAATCTAAAAATATTTTAAGAATTCGCAATTGACTTAAGCTCAAATATATGATGCAACTAACTAATTCTTAACCTCCTATTACCTTTACATTTGGAAATAGGGATGTAGTTCCTGCATCCATATCTGGACGAGAGAAACACGATCTCGAACAATGGAAATAGGGACGTAGCGTTGTATATCTAATTATCTGTGGGTTGATTTGGAATGTGAACAACTCTCAGAGTTCAAGAAACCATTTAGAATTTAGAATTTAGAATTCAAGACTCATTATATATATTATTGTTAATAATAAATACAATTCCATATTTATCATTCATATTCTGTCAATACCATTGTCATTATCATGTTTAACATGGTATCGGTACTCCAAGTCTGTCGGTCCCCTGTTTAAGCTTATCCTTGAATAACGCTGGCCTGTGTTGCATACAGTTCTGAAAATCAATTCAAAAACGCTCCCTGTCGTCCCTCAGGTCTCCAATTTTGGGCACCGTTAAAGAGCTACACCAAATTAGCGTAACATCTCCTGCTGCGACAACGCCAATGGCTCCACAGGTATGGTTGCGCTTCCCAGATCCCTTCCTAGCCTACTCAATTGTGTGAGAGGCACAGTCTATTTCTACTTGGCGGTTTTTCTCTCAACCTTCTCTTTGCATATTCTGGACAAGGCAGATTGGAAGTCCATTCTGCAACCTTAACCCACCAGTCGTTCCAAATTATCATATCATTGTCATCTAAATGCATTATATGCTTGTTCTTCTATCCATTGTGCAGATGTGTAATTACTAATTATTGTTTTCAGAAAACCATTTTTTCTTACAGTCGATAGAAATCTGTACTCTTTGTCTACTCAATTTTCTCTATCTGAATTTTCTATTGTTACTAAGTGTGCACAATATCCCTCTGGTTATAATTCCATTAAGATTCAGGTTATAAACACTTTGCCATTGTGAGTCTTGCCCTCATCCGTCAATAGATGTGTTAAAAAAACAGAAGCTTGTCACCAAAGGCAACCATCTCACCTACTGCGATAGTATATCCAAATGCCTCTCTCATCGCAAGTCGACCAAATTCCTCTCCCGTCCCAAACATTCAAAACGCTTGAGACTCTAATCGACTTATGTTGTCATTATTAAAACGTCTAGGAATGGTTTCAAGACCGAGCTTGACAAATCGTCCCCAAGTGGTTTTCTTTGCGATCAAGAGTTCAATGTGGTTTTATTATTTTGGAGTCTCATTGCAACCTTAGATTGAGAAGATGTTGTCTAGTGTGAGAGCATTAATCTGTTGGAACTACTACACCTACATGCAGACTCTCAGTTAGAGCATGCAACTACATGCAACTGCATGCATACTCTTAGTTAGAGCATGCAACTACATGCAACTACTACACATCTACATGCGGACTCTTAGTTAGAGCATGGGAATGCATGCAAGATTCCTTTTGCATGATTTACTCCTTGATTTTCTCCTTCTTTAACTCTGCAACTGACTAGTTATCTCCGGAACTTGTTGTAGGTGTTGAGTCTTCTCATTGATCACCACTATAGTTCATTACCTTGGGATCTTCACCCACTGTAGTTCATTACCTTGGGATCTTCACCCAGTAATGCTATATAATGAGCATTGTAACATATTTTCTAATGAATCATTCTTTTCTTCTTTCAATTTTCTTTTAATGTTTTTGCTCTGCAAAGCTGTGTGTTCAACCTTTACTAGCTAGATTCATCTGTGTAGGTTTTCTAACACATTTACAAAAGCCACAATTTTATTTTTTGGAATTTGCATGAAAGAAAAGCTACATAGGGTTGCAGAGGAGCCTTGGAGCTAGAAGCAGCTCACTGTGAATGTCGGGTAATTTTTTCAAATAACCTTGTAGAGTTTTATTTCTATAAATAATCATTGAAGAGTTGATTTTTCTTGTGAATGAGAAAATAACTAGGGTTTCTAAAGATTGTTGAAGAATAAGTAGGGTTTTCGAAGATTGTTGAAGTTTTTTTGTGTAAACGAATTCATTTTTTTTCTAGTTTCCATTCTGTCAAAAGGAAGTAGGGTTTTGTTTCTTTTGAAAGACAAAAATCAACTTTTTGGGGGTATTCTGGAAAGGGATGCATAATTTTATTTTTATAAGATATTATTAAAAAAAAAGAGAAACCCTAGTGAAAGAAACCAGGAAAAAAGAAATTTAGGAAAACCCTAGTTGAAGGAAAAACTCATAGTATAATTTTTTGAAATAATCCAGTCGTTAAAAATAGAATTATTTAAGGAGCCTATGTAGGAGGAAAATGGAAAAAATGACAAATGTCAAGTTTGAGGTGGATAAATTCATTAGCAAAAACATTTTTGCATTGTGGAAACTGAAGGTATGATATTTGTAGTGAAAAAAGGGTCGCACAAAGCATTATATGAGGTTAAAAAGAGACCTATTGACATGATAGATATGGAATGGGAGGACTTGGATGCCCAAGCTCTCAGTACCATCTAGTTGTGTTGGGCAAATGATGTTCTCTTCAACATTGTTGAAGAAACCTCAACAGGAGGTTTGTGGGGTAAATTAGAAACTTTGTACATACTGTCTTTAACCAACAAAATTTATTTGAAGAGACAATTGTATAACCTCTGAATGAAGGAGAGCAATAAAATTGCAGAACACCTAAATGTATTTAACACACTTATTTGCTAATTGATTGATATGGAGGTCAAATTTGAAGAAGATAAAGCCATTACTTTCTTATGCTCATTTCTTGAGTCTTGGGGATCACTTTGTGACTTCTATCAATTTGAGCACAACCAAATCTCTAGAATTTGGTTCTATTGTAGGACTTCTGTTATCTAAAGAAGTACAAAGGAAGTCTAGCATCGAAACTTTCATGCCAGAATCTATGGTAGCCAAAGGTCGGTCTGAGGAGAGAGGAGAAAAATCTAAAAAGTTCTTCTAGATCAAAGTCAAGAGGGGGATGAAATCATCATCTTTAATCCTATTGGTTCTTTTAAAGTTAATTTTGTTAGTAGCGGGGTGTGTGTGGGCCATTTGACGCGAATTTCCCCTAATGCGTGAGCCATCAAGCATTGAGAAGCAAAATGATGAGGCACAGTAGGGCCCTATCGAGGCTAGAATTTTTTAATGTGACCAACCCCATGGAATCTATGGAAAAAAACAAGAGTTTCCAATAGTGCACCTTTTGATGCTAGGAAGACTCATCCTTTACAATGAACAACTTGTCCACTAAACTACCCTTGAGGCATAAATCTACATGAATCTAGGTCATTTGCCAATCCTCCTACTCTTTTCATCTATCCTTAACCCAAACAAATAGTCCAAGATTATCCCCAATGGCTTTAAAGCACACCATACTCCAATAGTGAAGAGACAATCGAGCAGAATGGCCCAAACCCTAAGAGTGTTGACAAGCTCCCTTATGGGGTCAAAACCTACAAACAAAAACTTTAATAGCAAGTCGGCTTTACCCCAATTCCACCTCTGGTTCTTGATCCTCACGCATCTACCTTCCAACTTAAAAACAAATGGAATCCATCATCACATCAGCGAATGAAAAGCCAGAGCATACCCTAAGATGGGTTGTAAGGATGATGTAACCCACATTCTCAACGAGGTTGAAGTGTAGGCTTTAACTCCAAATATTCCAACCAAGTGGGAGTTGAACATGTGATACACTAGGGTTTTGGATGACTGGTTCTAAAGTATATTGTGGTGTCATATCTGAAGACTTTTGGACGCTTCCTTCTAATCTGTGGATTTTGACAGGTTGTATGAGCGCCCCTATGGGGAGGGAAGAGATCCCCTCCTACCGAAGTGTTGTTGCGGGTGAATCATGCAACAAAGGAGGAGACCCCTCAATGAGTAATCATGGAGTTAGACCTAACGTCGATCCAGTCATGGGATCTTAGTGGCAAGCCCGACTCAAACGACAATGCCTGCCCAGAGCAAACAAAAAACCAATATTTTTGATCCCATCCAATAAATTGGAGAACTACTGCAAGTTTATGAAGGACCATGCTTGATTTGTAAGTTAATTGGCATTTGGCCTTCAGAAAGAGATCTGATCAAGTGGATCCAGTTAAAATGGCAACCGAAAGGCCATATAGACTTAAAAATGGGAGTCGAGGGTGTTTTCACAGTCATTTTCACCAACTTATAGGATAAGGAGATATTTTTTTTAAAATGGTCCATATTTTTACTACAATGTTGGTCTCTTCATGCATTTATGGAAAGAATTTTATAGCCCAGATAGGGAACAATTCATGGTAGCCCCAATCCGGGTTGAACTCTTTTCCCTACCAGTTAATTTCTGGGATCCAAAATTTTTAGAAGGGATAGGTAACTCTATTGGAAGAATTGTCAAAGTAGTTGATTCTAACTGCCGCGGGAGATACACTTCATATGCTTGAATTTGTGTCTATATGAATATCACAGAGCCTCCTCGTGAATTTGTGGAGCTTGAATACCAGGATGAGGTTTGGCAGCAACCATTGGACTATGACCATATTCCCTTCAATGCTAAAGATGTCATGAATATGGGCACTTGTGTGTCCTTGGAATCAAATGGATTTTGTGGAAACAAACTCCCCCAATGAATCGCCTCAACCACAGGATGATAGTGAAGGTTTTCAAGAAGTCTCCCCACAAAAAGCGAACTTCAAAACCTCGCAAGGCAAACCCTCCTACCTCACCGCAGAGAAATCGGGAGAATCATAATAGGTATGAGGTTTTGAAAGATTGAGGTGAAAGTTCAAAGGTGGTAGATCAACAAAAAGACACCTCAAATGGTAGGGTTCCGCCAAAGACTATTTCAAAGCCCAAGTGAAAATCTCAAGGAGAACCCTCAGCCAAGTAAGATCATGAACCACCCAAGCACCAAAAAAATATGGAGATCAATGGATCAAAGGATGATTTGAGTACAAAGGAACAAATGCCAAAGAGGCTTTTGAATGAATGGAATAATCTGGATGAGAGATTCATACCAGAAGATCAAAATAAGTTGTATCGAGACACATTTCAACAATACCAAGCCAAACAAATCCAAATCCCTCCAAATCCTCCTAACCCACTTGGCTCTCAGCTGGGTAGTAGCACGTATCAAGGGGGATAAGGAAAAGGAGGTAAGAAACGGGGTCGCAAGAATTTACAAGAATCAATACAGATGGTTGGACTCTGTTGGTCAACTCAGGAAGGGTGGTGCCTCTCTTGGTGGTCTTCCACCAAATCAATAAATTTTCCCAATGATCATAATCTCCTGAAATGTAGGAGGCCTCAAAAGTCGAGGCAAACAAAGGTACTTGAAGGAATGCTTAAAACAGGAAATGTTGAGTATTGTGATTCTTAAAGAAACTAAGGTGTCTGAAGAGAAAATAAAGGCAATTATAAGAAGTATGTGACCCTTGTAGTAGGTGATGACCTTAGATGCAAGGGGAAGCTCGAGTGGGCTTTCCATTCTTTGGAATCCATTCAAGATCCTTTTTGAATACTGGGTCAGCATGCCTCGAATTCTCTCGGGGAGATTCAAACACATCAAAACTTGACACTGGGCCCTGTTATCCATTGTCTATGGTCCTCAAATTCCAAGATAGAAAGTTGCTTTCCTTCAGAATATAGGAAAGCTCAGAAATATTTCTCTGGATGAACTATGGATTATTGGCAGGGACTTCAACCTTATCTCATTGATTGAGGAGAAAAATGGAGGGATCATGAGATAGGATCCGGAGATGGAGACATTTAAAGACTTGATTTCAGATCTGAAATTAGTAGACATTCCTACCATTAATGGAGTGTACATATGGAATAATTGTCGGGAAGTGGGTGGGGGGGAGAATCTCACCAAGTTTCCTCAAGCCTCGATAGATTCCTAGTGTCAGAAAATATCATAAGCAGAGATATTTTCTTTGAATATTCTATTCATCCATGCCTCGGGTCATGCCACTGGTCGATCCAGCTAGAGATGGATCTGAAATTGGCCCCTAGAAACAGGTTTTTTAGATTCGAGTCCTTCTGGCTTCGTGATCCCTCCCTTCTTGGTAAAATAGAGAGTTGGTAGAAATATATTTTGATGGAAGGCATGAACTACATGCATACCTTCCAAATTAGACTAAAGGAGCTTAAGCAACAAATTAAACGGTGGAACCAAATGGAATTTGGCCATATCATGAAGGACGAACACCACCTCCAATAATGAATGTAGAATATTCAACAACGAATGATCATTGAAGACGCTCAAGGGCCATTGCAGTAGAGGAAGGACAAATCTTCACCTCTGTAGAAGAAAGGAAAAATCAAGAAGACATCCTCTGGAAACAAAAATCTCAGATCCAGTGGCTTAGAGAAGGGGAGCGGAACACTCGCTTCTTTCACAAAGTTATGATTCAACATCATCAACACAACATGATCTTTTCGCTAAAATACTCATTAGGAAATTGTCTAGTTTACCACGATGAGATGGAAAACCTTTCGGTGGACCATTTTCATACCCTCCTTTTCAAGCCATGTCCAGATCAATCAGGAGTTATACAAAGAATGACCAGACACATCCCCCGACTAGTTAGTAGGGACCAGAACCTGGCTCTAATGAGGGCCATCACCTTGGAGGAAGTAGAGGAGGTTCTCAAAGTGATGGCTAAGAATGAAGCGCCACGACCAGATGGTTTCACGGTGGAGTTATTTCAAGCAACCTGGTCCTTTCTGGGGTAAGACATCCTTGAGGTGGTGGAGGAATCTCGCAAATCCCAAAAGGCACACCCTATTCTCAATTCCACTTTTATAGCATTAATTCCTAAATAAGCTCATTTTGAGGATCCTTAGGGTTTCCGACCTATTGCCCTGTGTAATTTAATTTATAAAATTATATCCACCATCATGGTCAAGAGATTAAATCCTCTTTTTCCTTCGTTTATTTCCCCTGAACAAACCTATTTTGTTCAAGGTTGTCAAATTTTAGATGGAATTATAGCATCCCAAGAAGTTATTCATTCTCTTAAGCATCTCAAAGCCAAGGGTATGTTGATCAAGCTAGACCTTTCTAAAGCTTATGATCATCTTAGCTAGCCCTATCTACT